>VWYI01026832.1:0-47108 GCA_013399455.1 Anthoscopus minutus
CAAGTCAGAGATGGTTGCATTACAAGTGTCAAAGGCATTTCATAAAAGTGACAGCAAAAAGATGTAGCACCAAACCACCACATTTGGATTACTGTTCTCTAGCACATTACGACTCATTTGTGCTGCTGTTTTGTGACCTGGGCACAGAAAGGACCATGGTAAAAATGTTTATTATTTCTTGAGAATCAGATGTTACCCCAGAAATCAAGTTTGACACAGGCTACCCTGAGTAACTCTACCCATTATAAAATGGCAGTTGTTGCAAAAATGGGTTTCAGGACTAGAAACATAGGTTACCTTTCATTAACAACTGAGTAGGTTTACTTAAAAACCTGGCATGATAGAAGTCTGAATTCTCAGGCAAAAGTTCCCACATATAATCTAAGAAAGAAGAGCTACTGAAGTCAAATGGTTTGTAATGAAAACATGCACTTTTATCTACATGGATTTTTGAAATGCTAGAGGAAGTATGGTAGAAGTATCTGTCTCACTGCAAATGCATCATGTAAACATCACCTCTAGACTTGATTTTCAAAACAGAAACATCACCTATACCTGTGTAGGTGTGTGTTTATATAAATGGCACGTACACACAAACATATTGTGCACAGACACATAATGTAAGTGTGAGTATACACATTCTGTGAAGTCATTTCTTCTCTCATATTACCACGCACTATCTCTTCTAGCAGCGTATGTGCTTATATTCAAACTGCTTTCATCTCAAAGCATCCTAGAACGTTGTAGGAAGTGGAGGGACTCAGTTGAAGGAAATCTACCCCAGCACCATGCTTCCAATAAGCACATCACGATTTTCTGGCCACTAACATTGGGTGAAAGCCATTTTCCTTACACTGCGTACACTAGAAACATTTGGGCTCTCACAGAGAGCTCTATAGCATCAAGTTCAAAACAAACAGAAAATGAGGGATACTATTTTGGAAACACAGCTAGGACACAGAGATCCCTTTTGTTCTAATAGCTTTAAATCAAGCATTACACTATTTCTCCTAACACTGACTCTGTTTTAAACGCCAGATAGAAGTTCCTCTAGGTACTTACACTGAATTTGACTTTTTTTGGAATAATCTTTGGCTATAAGGCTGACCTCAGCAATATGGATGTAGTCCTATTTAAGATTCCATAAGCCTGACATGAAATCCTAATGCCCGGTGCTCTTGTAACTTGGCTCATCATGGAGTCCATGAGATGCAGAAATCTGGTGTAGGAATACTCCACGAGCGCTAGAGAAACCTCTGATCTAGAAAGGCAAGGGCCTGTGGCTGGAGAGTACTAAAATAATTTGCCATTCAAAAGTATTTCTGCAAATGTCTTCTTTGCCACTGCGACTGTAACAGGCCATGACCAACAGTGTTTATTGCTCAACACCAGTAACAAATAAACAATGCCATTTCAGCTCACTAAGAGGCTCTGAGAGTGCTCTTACAGTGACACATCTATCCCAGAGCAGCTGAAATCAGACTGATGCTCGATGGACGATTAAAACTTCCAAGAGTTTTTAGAGGTCTCATGGCATCACCATGCAAAGAAGCCTAATTTCCTTTCCTTGACAGTGTTTGCATTCCTGTCACTGACTCTCCTACAGATATCACAGCACTATTTTATCTCAAGTTGCTTGATCTAGGCTTTACTGATAGAGAGGTTTTGCTTGTCAAAGGGACAATATCAATATTTCTGAAGTAATTATCCTGAGGATTACTAGTTAAAGATGTAAATATGTCTTCATTGCCTGCTTCAGCTTATGAAGTATCTGTTGGCCTACAGTTTTCTCTCTGAAATCTTCCTCATCTTCATAATTCAGAAACTGTTTCTCAATCAGTTTTAGTGAAAAAAATCTGATCCCAAACTCTTTTTATTTGGATATCCCTTGACTTCACCTGCAAACCAGTGGCAGTAATCCAAGGAGGGCCCTCCCTAAGGTACCCTCAGGAGAGTTTCATCTTCATGAAAATTAGAGCAACACAAGCACCCTCCTGGGCTTTTTGATTCTCTGCAATGGTTCTAGTTTCTTACCAAAACCCATCCAACTGTCTGTATTCAAGGGCAGCTTGCAGTGACAAGTGGGGCAGTTGAAAGAAAAATTTTCCCAGTTACGTAAGTGGAAGGTAGAACGTGATGTACATGTGACACAAATCTGCCCATAACATCTAAAAATGCCTTCAGGCTTGTAAAACAAAACCAGCATAGGAATGTTTCATCAACAGAGAAGCCAGTCAGGATATTTGGAACAAAGGAAAAAATTTCTTCTGCCCTAAGATTAGTATTTCAAATACCAACCAGGCAATACAGATCTTGTTATTTATTGTTAAGACCAGAGTTGGGCTGATTAACAAGATAGTAAGAATGGTCACTGGCCCCTCACCTCAGGAGGCCTCATTCCCCTTCAGCCTGTATAAGGTCCTCCTAAACATTAGGATCCTGTGCCCTTGCAGCTGATTCCACATCCACAAATTCTGGGCACCCATATTAGATAAAAGTTTCCATTCAGACAAGCCTTGGACACGAGGCTTCTGTAGGCTTCAGCCAAAGTCAAATGAGAAGCCTTATTCTAATCTCCATTGTCAAACTGATGGCTCCTTTCCAGGATCAAAGTATTTTCCCACACAGAGCCCATGCCTGTCATCCAAAATCAATCAGCACTTTACCTACGTAAGGATTGCACAACAACTTTGCTGGCAATATTACTAATAAAATGGTGAAGTTACTGACTTAAAATGTCCTCACAGACCAGTCATCACAGTATTGGCATTACCATTGTGTTACTTTTCTGTGTGGTAATTAACTGGCTTTTGTAGAATTATTTCATCAAATCTTAAACAATTTCCAGAGGAAAATCAGAATTAAAACCCTGCTACAGCAGGAAATAAATCAGTGCAGAGGAAAGTCAAGTACCTCACACAAGGTTAGAAGCTACTGCAGTTGAAATTACAGCTCAGTTATCTGAAATCCTGATCTGTGCCCTGCCCACTGATAAGCTCTGATCAGGGAAAAAGCCAGGAGCTGGCTGCATGTGCAGCAGTCACCAACAGGTGCTCTTCTCACATTGGAGCCACAACCCATCCAGGTCTGCACACTGCACTGCAGAACCTGCTCCTACTCTGGCTCAGCATGGAGGGCAAATGTCTTCACCTTTCTTCCTGCACTACCTGCAGGAAGTAAACCTTAAGCTGAATGCAGGATAAACACCCACAAATACTAACAAACTTTAAAACAAGACAGATATTTACCCATAACACAATGCAGATCACCTTATTTTAAACCTAAAGCTTGACAATAATTTTAACTGTACATAGTCCGTGGCTAGTATCAGCAGTTTAAACACTGAGAGGGAATCACAACATTTTGTCAATGTACACTTTAGTATCAACTGCATGTTCCCCATAGTACATCATGGTTTTTTTGTGATAACAGAGATTATGCTTAACTACAGATGTCATTCTATACAGGACCATAAACTGTTTTATGCAAAACAACATTTCTTTTGACTTCTTCTCACTAGCTACAAAACATGAACTGTAGGGTTCAAGCCATGTCAGATTGGTTAAGTGTGCTCATTAAGTGTATTTAAGTGTTGTCACGTAAAGTTACTAATAAAGCTGTAGCATTCAATTTGAAAAGCTTTTTGGGCTAAATGACATTTTTTGTTCTATTTTTCTGCAGTGCCTTAACACTGTGGCTGGGATCTCCAAGACCATCACTCACAGTAAGTAGTAGCAATGGACAGACAAACAAAAGGATAATCTCAGTATAGACTGAAAATAGAATCAATTTCTTGAAGAGACGCCTTGATTGCTATTACAGGATCAGATTTGCATGACTAACTGCCATGTGCACACAGCAGCCACGTGCCTTCCTCACTGACAGACATCACCAGTGTAAGGAAGTTTGCTTTATCTGCCTCTGCTCAAGGGTAAACCCCAGACAGAACAGCATGGCCACCACACACTGACGTTCCTTGCATTATGGTAGAATTCAGTAACTCAGACTTGGGTGAAGAGGATATTGGCTCTAGGACTTCCTTTCTTGGGGGAAAGAGTTCCTGCCTCCATGAGTAGCTGAGCAGCAGCATGACTGTTCCACCAAGTCAGCCACAGTCATACCTGTAAATTGGACTACACCACCCAGAAGCCCTCAGTACCATGAATGATGTGCACTCTTGTCGCTTGCAGGAGCAGCTGAGTTCATTTCACTAGTAGTCTTAAGACCAGAATCTACTGAAAACTATTTGTTTCTACACTTTTTACAGGTCTCTTGTGGTACTTCAATCACCTGGAGACAAAACCAATTCTTCTCCTTCTCCCCAATAATCTCCATTGCTGTCTCCATTTTCAGGTTGCCACAGTATTTACAGGGCATGGCCTGCTCTGCAGTTAGAAAACCACAGATCTTGAATGCCACCATACCTTTCACAAGGGCAGAATCTTCTGATGCTTAAATGAATCATCTTGATATTAAAAACATACTACTACTTTTTTTCCCCAAGTTATATTGCCAAAAAAAACATGGCAATATTTAATTGTGTTCCTCAGAACATTTCACCTGCCTAGACTGGCTCTTGATAATCCAATTCACTATTGCATAATCAGTTTATAAGTCTGTTAACTACAGTCCTGACACAGATAATGGCCAATGATTGCTTATAAATCCTCTCCTGTACTGTTTCGTCTAAAGCCTCTGGTTTGTACTGTGTTCTAAATAAAACCAGAGTACAGCAATGGTATGATGAAATAAAGATCACCTCTGCATTTGTTTTTAATAGTCTAAATTAACTTATCTGTGTAATAATTTATTTGAAAACTACTGGCACCAAAGGCAAATCCAAGTCACATGTAGGTTTAATAAAAAGAATTTTGATTCATTAATCCTTTCTCAGCCCCAAGGCACTTGCCCAAATACTACTCAGATAGAGTTTGCTGGAAGTTTTGCCAGAGCTGTGCAAGCCACTGGAATGGACAGAAGGATGGACACTACACAGTCAGCACCTGCTCCCCACAACCCACAGGGAACAGCAAACATGCAATTTTTCAGTTTCAGCAGACACTCTCTGCTTCCCTTTGCATGCAGCAGTGATGACCCCTAATGGTGGAATGCTTCTCCTGCTAAGCAATATGAGGAGATTTTGCTTTCTAATGCATATTTCTACTTAAAATAATTACAACTTCCCCCCACAGCCCAGAAGCAAAATAAACTGCTTGAGATTCACCTGAACTCAGAACACAGAAGTGGCTGCTTTGCCTGATCAATTCTTTCTGACTTTGGACATGGAAAGATTAAAATGCAAATCCATATTATTCCAGATCTAAGTCCAGATTTTAAAGTACCCCTTTTTTCCTGAGGGAGACTATCTTACATAAGCAAGTTTCAGTTACAGTGCTGTGAATAATCCCTGCAGGAAGTCTTTCAGAAAAGAGGATGTTCCTTTTTCCCCCAGAACCAATCATATGTATGTGAACAAGCAAACAGCAAACACCTAAACAGCTTCTTTGAAGTCTTCCTTCAGAACTGCTGGGTAATGCTGCACATGTGTGTGGCAGGACATTTGATACCCAGCAATCTTCTTGTCAAAATCAAATAGAAGTAATTTTATTATTGCCAAATTTATTATAAAATTGCATGTTATTCTAGTATCAAGTCAATGTTTTATGTTATATAGTATTAAGTTCTCATACAGTCTCTACATTATGGAATTATTAAAATTTGTCTCGGTGTTTTTTAAATCCAAGTACATCTCAAAGCCTTTAACTCCTACTGGAAATAGAAGGTAATTTTAAATTGTGTTACAGATACCAGCTACATAAAACAAAGTCTTCCTTTTCTCTTGGGAGAGATGAGCATCACTGCCTGTCCCATTTTAGCTTGCCTGACACTTGCATTGAGAGCAAGAAAAAGAACAAGGTAACTATTATCCAGGCCTGACCTGATTGTGTCAGTTTTTGCAGGTAGAGATAAATACACAGTGCTTAAAGAGAAGTGTTGAGAGCCCCTGGCAGCTTACTGATTTGTTTACTTTCTTTTAACAACATTATAACATTGAAGTTGTGCTAGCTTTCAGTCTACAAAGCACAAAGCCTTCACCTAAATAACGTACAAACCTAGGGATATTTCCAGAATTCTCAAGAAAAAGCACATTTTCAAACCATGATCTCTTTTTGTATGGTAATAGTAGCTAAAGTCACACAAGTACCTACTAGGAAAAAATATATGAAGACGTGCTTCAGAATTGTGTGTGGACTGAATTGACAGTTTTGTTTGGACAGTGAGATGCGTAAAACCAGGGCTTTCTTAAGTTAGAGTCTAATCACTGAACTTTTCATTACCTTTATGACAGGTTGGTTTGCTTTTTTTCTCTTTCCTGAAGAGCAATAATTACTGCAAATACTTCAGCATCCTAGCTTACCTTTCTCACATCTGAGCTCTTTGGTTCTGTAGTCCAAGTTATAATTCTAGATACAGCAAGTCTTGTCTCACTAGAGTTCACAAAGTCTGTTGGATCCATCTGTCTTGCCAAGGATTCAATATACTTCAAGATAGCAACTTTAACCTGAGAAATGAAAAGGGATTTGTAAAGCTCAAGAGCTGGCAAAGATACATTTTTTTCCATAGGAACAGATTCCACTCCATATTGACAAGACTTACATCACATGGTGGGGAGGAAGTATTCCTGGGACGTGTCTCCAAGTTGCCAATACAATTTCTCTATCATGCACATAATATGATAATTACCTTCTCATGAGTTCTGTGCTTTATGGTACGCCTGACATGACAAGCTAAGACAAGCCATGTTAATGCTTTAGTGAAATGGCTTTTAATACTGACCTTCAGGTTTGGTGTCTGGGTCTGATCTACAATAAACCTCATCAAAATGTTAAATTGCTGATCAAATGGAAAAGAATCCCTGTCCAAAGGAAAAAAAAAGCAAAAATGTAATGTAACATAAATTAACTCAATACCTTAAGGCTTATTACATAACAGATTTCAACACACTTTTCTTCTTGGTAACTTCATCATCAATAAGAGAAACTCTAAGCTTCAGGATTAGATAGTTATTGACACAAGACTGGAGAAAACTGCTCAATCAGTATCTTTACTACACACTGTTACTCTACTGTCTGTACACTTCTTTTGCCATGTCTGCCCATTTCATTTCAGACTCTGCTTTGTTCCCTCATCTCTAGAAGCAGCTTGGTTTATTTTGTCCTTGGGGTTCATATCTGGTTTTGATCTCTATCCTCTTTTTCCCCTACTATTTTCTCCATGATTATTACTATTTTTTTCTTTTCTTTTTTAATTATCCTAGTTCTAGAATGAATTGAACTTTACTGTAATAGTGCGTCCTGTGCTGGACATTCTTTGAAAAGGACATGGAGTACAGAATTGGTGTGAGCATTGCAGGAGCATTCAAAGATTTATCCTGACCTGACTGTTGTGTTTGAAGATGAAAGAGGTGCCTGAACTCTGTGATAAAGTGCTTTTCATATTCTTAATACTGCAATTTTTTGGATACCTGTCAATCACAAAAGACTGAAATCTGAGCACACACCCCACAAAACCCTAAAATTAATCAGTTATATCTTTTTAAATTTATGCTTTAAAGTTATTTACTTATAAGAGAGACAGGCCTTTATAATTCAGTACTTGAAACACTGTGACATATATTCTTACTGAGCCCTCAAAACACACAGCACTGCTGGATTTCTAAAATCACGCCTTCATGTAATCCCGAAAAAATCTCCACAGCATTTGCCATCTGAGTACTCTACCTGGTGACATCCAAAGCTTTTTGAACTTTTGCTTGCACAGACCCCAACAAATCTGCTCCCATTTTCTTTAGCAACTGGGTCAGGAGAACAAAAAGCCAATCCTGCAAGTCATCTTTATGAATGATGATGAAATCAACCAGGGTTTCCAGAAACATGCTGAAGACCTATAAACAAAACAAGTGTCAGAAAAACAGTTCTTCAAATAAAAATATTCAAAGGGGAAGGGGATTTATAGTCTGAGTTTCAGGATGATTTTGTTATAAAAGTTTCATGAATGAATGATTTTAGTGACTACATTGCTCTGGAAAAAAAAGTCAGACAAGACATGTCTAAAATGTGTTGTATTAAAACAGCACATGTAACGAATGAAGGAAGGGGTAGAAAACACTTACTCTCTGTTGTGAATTCCACGGCAAAGCAGGCCATGCAACAAAACAAACCACCCGTTAGCACACAGAGTGATCAAGGATGCAGTTTCTCAACAGAAAAAAGACACATTCACTCAAAGTTTACATTTTCTTAAAACAATCTCTTCTCAACAGTCACTTAAAACATTATATGCCTTGAATCAGATTCAGCCTCCTTAGTCAAGAAAGTAACATATGTTTATATACAGCTATAAGAACAAAGCTATGTGTGTTTAACACTACAGCTAATGAGTTTCCATCAGCAATTCTACAAAAGCAGTGAAGATGTCTCACTGCTGCCACAAAGTACATATTTGAGCCCAGTGTGCAATAAACTCCCATCTTACTAAGAAACTGGAAATATCTTGCAAACAAATAATTACACCTCCACCCTTTCTACTACACATATCTTGGGGAACCAAAGCATTAAGAACTTAAAGGTAGGCACTGCAAGCTTGGTGAGACCTGTGGGACAGCTGGTCCACTGTATAATTAAGGCCAGAAATGCACATTTTGAGCAACACCTGTGACAGGCTATTCTGCCTGCCCATGGAATTTCCACCTGACAATCATTTATTAAAACTGGTTTACCAAGAGGTCATGAAGTACAAAGATTTATACCACTTACTCTTTCTCAAACTGCATTTAACCCACCTGCTGATGTTTTTACACAGCCATTACTATTTTTCCTAAACTAGTAAAACTCAGAAATGGGCATGAAATTCCCTGTTCCCTTCTCCCTGCTCCCCCTTAGATGTCTGTAGAAATCCACTAGTTCTGAACATGCCTATGCTCCCTATCTCCCCATTCTGAGGCTCACTTCTTATGAAATGTCTGTATATTCATGCCACAGCCTTTATCTTCAAAGGCCAGTGTTTTAAGGAAGGCAAAGTAGCTATATTAAAGACCTTGATTATGAGATTCAGAATAATATCTTGGTGACACAACTGCTCCCAGGTGTACACAACACACAAACCCAGCAGCTGTGATGCTCATGACCACTCATGGATCACTCTTCCCTGTGTATCACCCTAAAGAAGTGCAAATCAAACTGAACTTCTGGCTCCAGGAGGTGATCTCTGAAAGGCATTAGGCTGCTCCTCAGGAAGCAGGGGGTAACCAGTTCCTAGCAAAGTAAGAGAGACTGAGACACATCCCCTCATTGTAAAATAGATAAAAACCAAGGAGATTTTTAAATGCCAGTTTTCCCCGGCAGATGGCAGTGGTAGAAATACAAACCACTCATCCTGGAACGGTATCAAACGTGCAGACACAGTAACACAGGAGAGCGAGCCAGGGCTTTGTGATCTTACCTTGCTGTGAGGGTCAGCAAACATGCGAGTAAATATTTCACACAGCCTTTTTAACTCGACTCGGCTAAAATACATAAATAAAACACAACATTAATGCCAAAGTTTTAGATGCATTAAAAAAAAAGGCAGCTAAAAAACATTAACAGCTGAAAGATATAACCCTCTTTATTTAAATGTTACTTCAGTCACACTTCTGAAAACTTTATTTAGGCAAAGCCTTTACTGGCACTCCAGCTTAACTGCTGGAATCACCAGTTTTATATTAGGAATCTAATAAACATTTATTTTTTTAAATCTTAAACCAGACAACTGTATTTTCTGCTGCTTTTATTTTCTTCTATATTGTGTATTCCAGAAGACAACTTGAAATGTGCACATTTGTGAGGCATTTAGTTTCTGTCTGGGTCAAGGTCGCTGAATCACTGAATCATGCATTTTTTTTCACCTTAAGAGTAAGTTTTTCAAGCCTCCTTTGTGTCAAGGATTTCAAATTTTCAAGTAAAATCAGAACTTTTTAGTTATACACAAATAGTTTGGTTTAAATTTTCCATTTGCTTCATTAGTATCAGTCTAGAATCACAGATTATTAACACATCAGAACTGACTCCAAAGTCTGACAGCAGGCAGGCATACTGAGGAGCCAAACATATAGAAATGGAAGAGACATTAATAAATGGCAATCCATTAAATCAGAAGATAATTACACCAAGGAATAAGCTATGTTCCTATTAGTAAGAGATTATTAGATGCTCAGTAGTGCTTTTTTTATGGCAGGAGGAAAAAAAAAGAATGATGCATGAGATACTGAGTTGGAGTCAAATGCAGAACTCTTTGGTGCCAAAGCTCTTATCTACAATGTATTGAAAAGTCTTAGCTTCCCTACAAGGCAAACTGGCAAAAAAATACAGAAGCTCTTCTTGTTTATGGTACAAACAAAAACAGAGCAAGGCAGCTAAGTTACATTTGCTGCATACTATGGATGCAAATAGACATTTTCACAATTACAGTAAAACCAGAGCAACTAGTGAAATGAACACTGACTGCTCAGAGGAGAGTTATTGAAGATTTTGACTACAGGAAATGTATTTCCAGGCCAACATTAATTCTACAATCCACCAACTTCTCTCTTTCTAAAAATAATCTTCAAACAGACCAGAATAAGGCAGTAATCTACAGATATTTTATATTATTTAGATCTATTACTTAGATTGTTTCTAAGTAACACAGGACTTCTTTTTTTCCCCAATAAATCTATGCATGAAAGGCTGATTAAATTTTAAAAGGGCACAAAACCAATGGGTTTAAGAGTCTGGTAGGGAGGGAAAAGTCTTTGTAACAACATCACAGTAAGCTGTCAGCTTCCTTCAGGGTGAGGCTGCACAGGCTGAAAATGACTACAACACTCTCCTGACATAATGCAGATTGCAGTTCTCTGAATGAATCCCTATTTATTACTTGCATGAATTTTCTTTCTGGACTAAGGTTATATAAAGTCAGCAAGTATATGTGTGTCTGTTTCTGAAAGCTCACAGACCCAAGGCAACAATGCAAGTAGTGAACTGCAACAGGCAGTGGAAGAACATTTCCTTAAGGGACTAGTTTGCCTTATTTTATTTAGAAGACCTTATGGGGAACCCTTAGAAAAGTAGGTCACATGAAGCTGTAGGAAACAAAGAGGATGGGTAAGTGCCATTCCACTTTGCATGCAGGTGTCTGGATATGCAAATCCCAGCTAACAGAGGATCAGCCATCCTTCAGCTCAGAATACTAAAGAAAACCCAGCCATATCACTGCCTCTTATTAACGTGTCACGCCACAACAGAAGGTGTCAGGTTTTATTAGAAGACAGACTTGCCCCTTGGACTAATGACCTTCATGATGTTCTCAAGATGCTGTGGGAACAAGCAGGATGATAAAATCTAATCATTAGAACAGGCACCAGATCAACTCTGAACCAAGGAGGAAGCAGATCAAAAGAAAACCAAAATGGAAACAGAGAACTAAACACAGTATCAAATTAAAAAAATAACTCCACAGAGGTGTAGTTTCTGGGACAGATTTAAAAATTATTCAGGATCAAAGCTAAGACAACTTGCTAGCTTGGGGGACTGGTGACAGCACAATTCAAACACTAAAACATGCAGGGTTGAAATCAAGAGTTTAATTCCACCAATATTTCTGCTAAGAACTACTGACCTGGATAAACAGCCCATCATTAAAACTTTGCAGCACTTCCCATCCTTGCAACTATCCCTAGCAGCACTCCAAACCTTGCTTATAATGCTCATATATTTCTGTGGCAAAATCAAAATTTCACCTAACTTTTTCACACAAGTAATGACGTGCCACAGTTTTCCCAGTTTGTTAAAGAGAAGCATACATGGTAGAAATACTCAGAAACAAACCACATCAAAAAGCATATCTAGAGACTCTAACTACCTATTTTAAAAACCTGTAGCATTTCCCATTTAGGGCCTGTATCACATCATGTTAAGTGCTAAAATATTTTTATGATGGCAAGAAACCAATTTTTCAGGCCTGCTCACAGTACACTTCCATTCAGATTGTTAACATGAACCACCAAATTATTTTCGGCCACTTTGAAGCCCTTTTAAAATGGAAACAATTGCACAAACCCAAGTAGGGAGGCTCTAAACAACCATTTTTAAACTTGGCTATAATTTAAGTACATACTATTCATAACACAAAAAAAAATTCACAGCTATTTGTGAATGTTACCTTCAAAGGAGCCAAGAGATAAACAGCTTGTTTCAAACATTTTCTCCATAAACTAAGGGTGAAATGTCTATAGCCTGAGAGCCAGTTGTCTGCTTAACATGACCTGTGGCCACAGGGAATTTCCACATGACTACTGGATAATTCTAAAATCTCTTTTAAGGTGTCATGTGCCTATAGTGTTTGAAGGGGTGTTGTGGTTCTCAGCAAGGGAAAAAGGTCTCCCTCTTCTATCATATGCAGTTTCAGAGTTGGTACACATACTTCACTGCCCTAAGAAACTTCCCTCTACATTAAACCTTACACCATTTATGGGATACAAGTTTCTGATACAAAATTTTTCAATAATTACAAAAAGGATCTATAATTACACCTAACATAGTCTTCATAAAGAGTTGAAGTACAGCCAATGCCAGCACTGTCTGATCTCAGCTTTGAAACACACACCCCAAGTCGTTTTAGTGTTTGCTTCACTAAGTAAATTGCCATGGGAAAAAATACTGAAGGTTCACACAGACTAATGGAAAAATGGCACCACCCTTTGAGTATGTTTACAATAGTACCACTGTGGGAAATCTCACTGTACTGCAGCAAGCACCTACCACTGGAGGTCTTCATGAGACAGATGAAGGCTAAGAGAAGACAGCATGCTTACCTGAGCCCTTTCTACAATACTGCCGACAGCAGAATTATACTGACGACAGCAGAAACCTTTACAAAAGTTAACTGCAATCCCACATTGTGGAGACAAAGCCTTCACAGCTATGGAAGATGCTACCTGTCTCCACAAGGCAGGTACCTAATACTGCCTTCTGGCTGTAGGCATCCCTAATGAATTATTGCCACCAGAAAACTGTGAAGTCACCTCAGTGTCCGCTGGCTTTTCAGTAAGTTCTGAAGACCTATGAGCCCTTCTTTCCTTTCTGACCAGTTGGAGCTGGCGCAGTGGTTCAGCACCTCAGCCACATCCTCAGTCTGCCGCAGGTAGTGGGGAATGCCCCCGTTCCTGGAGCCGTAGGAGCGCTCCGAGCAGGCGCTGGATGCATCGCTGTTGGCATCGTCATCAGAGTACATCCCATAGGGCTCGTACCTTCTTCTCACTGGCTTTTTCTGGAAAAGGGGAAACTCGGACTCACCAAGTTATATACAGTTACATCGATGCCAAAAGAAAAACTTTCTATTTGCAATCACTAGAAGGAAGATCAGTGATACTTGTTATAGTGACTGAAGTGTTTAAAAGATGTCACCATGCATTCATTGCCTGCTTACCTCTCACAGCAGAGCAAGACAGACCCTACTGATTTCTATGAGACTGAGTGACTCAGGGGAAGAGGGCTTGCCTTCCCCAGCATGAAAGCCATGTATTTATGACCAGTAGAATTAAGTTATTGGTAATGAAATTAAATACAGTAAATGTTCTATTGGCAGTAATGGTCAGTTCCACTGTCACAGATACTATGATGGTACAATCTATTAAAAAAAAAAAAGATAAGGAAGAAATAGCTGAAAGAACCTGTGCTGGCATGCCCAGTCACTTTGATATTGATACTGAAGTGACTCTAGAAATGCACTGGATACAGGAGATGGCAATTTCTCTGTTAGTTTAGGCTAGGATTCTTTCCAGAGGCTGCTAAGGGAGTTGAGTACTCAAATCCCACTAATTTCTATAGCGTGGTATTAGAGGACCTAATTCCCTTATGTACATCTTTGACAGCCTTGATCCTTACAGAAAGAATAATAGCATAATTATGGCATCAAAAAAACCTCTTAAATAGACCTTAAAATAACAGGGTTGACAAGATAATGCATCAAAAAAAGATCATCTGTATTCTAAAGTGTTTGCTACAGAATTCCTTCCAGTGTCCAGTCCTGCAGGTCTTGGACTTGTGAAGCCAGCAGGGTTTTGCTTCCACTAGGACTATAAGATTGAAGCACAGAAATTAACTCACATGCAGTACCATGGGCGTTAGCAACAGGGTGGGGAGAATTGGAAAGTAGAAATAAAAAGTCAAGAAAGCAGTAGTACCTTGCTCCTGGAGTCTCCTAACAGCTGTAGGCAGGAAAATATTGAAGGGTGGGAAAAAGCATAGAGAATTATGTCAGAAGCTTATGTAGGGTTTGTTTTTGCAACAAAAACGTATAGCAAATGTGTCATAGCAAATTAAAAAAAAAACATACAGTTTTTGCAAAATAAAAGTGGGTATAATAATGCCTGACTTTATCTCCTAACAGTTGCACTACTCATGCTGGCTACAATTTCCCTTAGGGAGCTTGGAAGTGAGAATTATCTGTTAAAAACTTTTTTAGGAACAGATCTATATTCAGCACCTCTTTGCTTACTTTTCAGAAATCTGCAATGAAAGATACCAGAGATTTTAGTAGTGATTTCTCTTTCCTCACATATTACTAGCAGCATTTCATTTTAGAGTCTTGCAAAGAAATTCTGACGTGAGGAAGCTGCTATCTACAGTACAGCACATTTAATCAATTTCACTTGCCAAGTTCTCTTTCAACCCCCAGTTCATACACACTGTTTTGAAGATGAACTTCTTTTAGGACCCCCTGGTTGGCACCACTGGCTTAAAAGCCTTACTTAACAGCAAAGTTTCCATCATCCTTTGAGCTCTTCTGACAGACACAAGCACTGATTCCCAGTATAGACACTGTGGGTTTAGGCCAAGTCCAGCTCAAACAGAAGCAGTGGATCCAACTGGAATTGTATAGAGGGAGTAGAGGTCACAGAATTACCCACTACCTCTTGTTTCAATTGAGGATTTGGCTGAAGCCGTCTTTGGAGAGGTTCTTTTCATTTCTTACTACATGGAAAAGACAACTCTCTGAAAAGAGGGTTACTGGGTAAAAGCTGGCATCATAACACTCTCTCAAAAGGAGCCTGCACAGGCTTTTTAAACTCCCTGTTGTCAGAAAGCGACAAAGAGAAAACTGGTATGGTAGGAAAGAAGGGATCAATAAGATTATTTTGCATCTCCCGAAGCCATTACAATTTCAGACTGATCAATCAAGTCAGCAGCACCAGGCCAGTTTCCAGCTAGACTTAAGTATTTCCCTTTTAAGTGTTCAACCCTTCAAAATTTTAACATTTCAGTTTAATGTTACTTAACTTCAAAGCTGTAATATTTAAAAGAGCACTATGCAAGTCTAGCTGTAGATTTAAGTCACACCCAAAGAAATCTCAAGGCTCAGCAGTGAATTCAAAGACTGTGACACCCTCCTCCCTTAAGAAACCTGTATTCAGCAGCTGCTCACATGCAGGTATAAAGCTTGATTTTGTTTACACAGGCAAACCATTCTCTAATTATGTCCTGAACTACTCTGGGAGCAAATTTGAGGTGCTGAGAGCAGAAACTGGCTCACAAGCTGTTACATTTGATAATGAAAATGCCCACTAGTGATTCACCACACTAAAGACAACAGTGCCATCCATTATACACTGCTCTACCTTTCTTTGTTCACAAATACTTTCTTTATTTTTAAATGTAACTTTTGCAAAAAAGGCCATTTTTCTAGAAGTACTCTAATAGGTGTCATAAGCTGGGTACTAATCTGACATAAAAAGGACATAAAAAGAAAAATGTTAGCAATCCTTGGGGAAAGTGAACTAAGAAATGGAGAAAGGCCATCTATCACTGGCAACATCGTTTATCTTCCTTAAAGCACATCTGAGACAGATTCTGAAAGATCTGTCCCAAGATACATCAGGAAATCCTTGCCTCATTCACATCTACAGGTGGAGAAGACCCATGGCTACCCATCTAGCACTTTACAATAGTTTCTCCTGCCTCTACACACCTTCCCTCTCCCAAATATCTGAGGTACATACAAAGGCTTAGCAAGTACCTTCTAAAAAGCAGAAGACACTTTCTGGGTTCTATCTGAGAGATACTGTAGTGCAATAAGATTATACAGGATGGTAACTTTTTTTTTTAATTACATAAAATTTACTAGGAAAAGCAGTGAATGTTTGAAAGTATCAGCAGCAAACTAGACAAATACAATTCAGCTTACACCATAAATGCATGAGATGGAACAGATTCCATGCAAGCCAAGTTATGAGCTCTCTAACTATCCACTCAGGTACAAATAAAACAGAGCAGAAATTTGTTCTTGCTGAAACCTAATCAGGAATTGACACTAACAGAGAACACTGTTTTTTCTAACAAAATCTTCATGCAGATAATAGGGCTGATGGGAATCTCTGACCCCATGAGTGCCGAGCACCATCACAGTGCTGGGCACATCCTCTGAGAGCCAAGTGAAAGGCAAACAGCTGATTCAACCCATCCTGCAGCTGTAGCACCAAGCCACAGCACTCTGACAACAGCTGCGGAGAACTGACATGGATTAAGGAAAAGCATACTGCTGCCAGAATATCCAAAGTCAAAACAGCAGAAGGTAACTCTACAGCATCAGACACCAGCATGATCAGAATAAAGCTATTTAGAAAGAGGAGAACATACGTACAGATAACTTTAAGCCACTTTCCGGTGTTGGAAGCATTTTGTGTTTTTCCTCTTACCAGTGCATCGGCCACAGCAGCCTCCAGATCTGTGCTGGTGCTCAGGACTCGCATGGCATTCACAGAAGCAGGCATCCTGCCTGGCTGTCCGAGTCCAAACCGGTCTGCACAAAAGACAACAGTGAAAAGGATTGTTAAATGAATTCACATTCATTTGGAATCCTAATCAGGTGCCCAAGTAGTTCTCCCCACGGACTCTGGGAACTCACAGTGCTTTTCCATTAAACGCCCTTTTACCCAGAGCTCCAGAGAGTCTGCCACTATGGTAAGAAATAAACTACTGTTTGTTGGGCGTTGGAGGCACTTTAGGATCCTCAGGGCAACTTTTAATTTATTTACTTTAAGCAGGGAAGCAGGGTATCTATTTTCTGTTTCTTTTTACTCAGTTGTCTCAAAGCTTTATTTTAATGTCAGAGGCAGGCATGCCCATCCCAATCTGCATGCTCAGAAATCAAGAGAGCTTCTCATTAACTTCAGAGAGACAGAACCATGCCCAGAGTCAGAACATGTAAATACTCGAGCACTCATCTATCTTGCAGCCTTTTCTCTCAGGCAAGGATGTGAGACTAGCAGCACCAGATTAGTCTATTTTATGTCTCAAGGCTTGATTAACCAGTAGAATATACCCCTACATCCTTGCAGTATAAAAATTAACAATTCACTTGTGAAGTGACTCCAATTTCTGGTTCTCTTGAGAAGAAGTTTAAATTCCAGAGCTCTACATCAAAACTGGTTTTCAGCAGACAATATCATCTTTTTTCCCTTTGAATTTGATGGCAAAGCTCTCAAAGGCATCCAAAGCAATGGCGTTTAGTCTAAAATGCCATTTACACTTCCAACATTAGTTTACTTTAACATTTGCCCAGCCTACCAAAAAAGTTACTGAAATTAGTTACTTTAGCAAAGCCAAATTCAGAAAGGCCACTAGCAGAGCTATGACAGAATCAGTAACTTAAGTATCACAGGCCAGGTTCTGGCAGCTGGAAGGGGGCAGATCAGATACCAGACACTGGGATCCTGGCTTTGCCCATAAGCAAAAAGGTTGGTTATGACATTTTGTGTTTTTCTTTCAGTGTGGGCTTGTGTTTGCTCACAGAGGACTTTGAATATCCCTCCCGGAACATGTTTTACACCTCTGTTCCTGTACCCACACCTGCCAACAGGAGTTTTGCCAGCAAATTCAGTGGTGTATGGATCAAGCTGCATGAACTCATTTAAGAGACCTTCAACTGATCCACATCAAGCAGCAGGAGAGAGGGGCCAAGTCTCTATATTAACTATATTAAATATAGTTCATCTATATTTAATTTAACAGTGGAAAAATACTGCTTATCAACTTACTGAACCATATTGTGGATTTGCTCAAAACTGAGGCCAGACATGGTATTCAGCAGCTTAATGTGTTTTTGGGGAAAATACTGTGTATCACAAAATTTCATTGCTTTCTTCTTTATGACGCTACTGCACTGAAATATCTTTTAGGGATTAGCTCACACTGACATGCATAATTTAAATCAGAGATTGAAGTTGGCCAGTTCTACTGTCCTAATTACAAAGCTTTATTTGAGATTAAGCTACTGCGGGGAAATAGGAAAGATTTTTAAAATCCAAACTATTTTGAAAAGAAAAAAAGCCCTGCAGACTAATATTTATTTCAAATAGAAGTGATATCTATCAAAATTTACTGTTTCTTAGAGTTACATACCCAGACAAGACATTTCTGATTTACAACAAAAGCACATTTTCTACAAAACACATTACAAGGGAAAAAAAAATAAACAAACTTCTTAGAACTACTGCCAAAAAGTAATCAAATCATGACATTTCACAAATAAATAAAATTGTATGTGTTACTACTATCCCCTTTTTTAATGCACTTGGGTTGAAGAATCATGTCAAATATGAAGATGGAATAGTGCTTCATTCCTAAAATGGAAAAATCTGTGCACTCTTAACAGAAGCACAGAGATGATAATACAGTAGGTCTGACTGAAACTAAAGTCACCACTACAGAGATATATACACTATAAAGCTGTACAGAAGACAAGGATTTTCCCAAGAGTAAAAGAAATCTGGTACAGTACAAGGGCTGTAAATGTTGAAGTAAGTTCTGGACTTGGTTTTATATTTAAAACCAACTCAATTACACTAAGCATTACTGAGATCAGAATTTGGCTTTAATTTTGAAACTACATAGCTTGAAAAATACCACAGTAATTTGGTCTTGAATAAATTTGGTAGTACATTAGAAAAGGGTAGATAGTTGTTTTGGTTTTTTTTTAAAATGAAGAACAAAATGACAAAGTAATTCAACTGTAGATCAGTTTAAATATCCAGCATAAAGAAACAAAACTGAGCTTTTTAAACACATTAAGTATAGTGTGGTATGCTGGCTTCTATCTGCATAGCTATCAGGAATCTTCTGAACTACTTTGTCCAGTGATTTTTAAATTTGCAACACCCAAGTTACTCTGGGGTTCTCCCCAAGACACTGTTGCCACACTTGAGTGCTGAAATAAGACCATAGCAGAGACCTCAACATACCTTTGGTGTGGGACTGGGAACATACCTGGCTCCAGGAATAACCAATACAGCCAAGCCCAGTATTACTGGGCAAGAAATTTGCAGATTATGCTCTGGCCAAATTCCCTTGTTTCCCTGGCTAGATTCATTCACTACACTTATTACATACTTGGTGAAAATTTGCAGCCACCATTATTAATCATATTTTTCCATTTTCAGAGGATTTTGGCCTTCTGTAGTATACAGATAACCATACAAAATTTGATTATACTTTGTACCAAACTACAGAAACCAAACATGAAGTGACTATCTCAGGAAGCCAAAAGCAAACAGCTTAAATCTGTATTAAAACTGAGCTATTTTAAATATTTTTAATTATTTTCATAAAATACAAATTCAATTTGTTAAATATGACTGAAAAATATCAGTCAAATCAGCTAGCATAATTTCTGTCAAGTAACATGATAACGGAAATGTTTTGAGACTTTTATTTAAGTGATAGCCATTTAACTTGACTCATGAGAAACAGTATTTTTCATTCCCTATTTGAAGAGTGTTAATTTGATAACTTTTGGTGTAACAAATTCCTTACATGATTTTAGCTCCCAAGAAAACCCTGAAGCCCTCATCTTCTACATTATCACTGTCCCCATAGTTAAGTCTCTGTTGTCCCAAAGCTAACAGCCTTCATTCAACTCTTTTTAAGATTCCAAGTAAAATATCCTTATTTCAAATGGAATTATGTGTTCTGCATAACTGCAAATCCAGTACAGGGGTGGGACAGAAGCAACTGGAATCTGCAGATTTTTCTCATTACATGTAACCATCGGTCACCTTATGCAAAGCCCAGTGAAACTAAGGGATCTTTTTTCCTTTCAAAAACTTCAATGTACTTTGGACAAGGCCTTCAGAATTACATGAAGGATGGATCAGCATGTTTTATGCTCCAAAGTTCATTTTGAAAGCTCATCAGGTGCTTAATTTTTGCTGCTCTTGTGTATTCTGGAGGGGATCCCACAAAGAACTTTTATTAACAGGAGTCCAGAATATTTAGTAATAAATGGGATGAAACCCATTGGGACCCTGTCCTAGGCACTGGAAAGTGCTACACTGCTAAAGAGAGTAAACCGAATTTGCAAGTACTCTGCATCAGTCAGGATTTCGCCCATGCTGCACAACTGATCCAATTTAGAGGAGAATTGAGAAAGCCCTGGATCACCCTTTGTTTAAACACTGTTCACAATGTTCCTAAAATACATAAAATTAAAAACATCCAATAAATGAAACTCAAAACAAAAAGCCACGCTGAACAAAACCAGAACAGAAAGCCCCGCAGTGGTGAGAAGCACATGCCAAGTGCTGGCTGATGCACACGATGGCAAATGTTAAGATGGTGTAAAACAAAACTACGTATAAGAAGCGGATTCATGCAGTTAGCGCTTGTTCACCTGACTGCCCAACAGAATCAGCAGTGGAGAGAGCACTAGTGGACCTGGAATGACGTCGAGAAGCTGCAAGTAGAAGGAATGGCAACACCCACAGGATTAACACACATTGAACCCGAGACAGAAAATGCCACAATCCAAAGGGGATGCGTGTGACTGCTACCGGCAGAGCTGTTTCAGAGTGACAGGGAATGGTGCTGTATGTGGATGTGGAACAGGTACAGTGCAAGCCCCACAGCAACGCCTCTGCCTGCAGCTCCCCCCTTCCCCTCATGACCATTAACATGGTGCAGGACAAAACTCATTTGGAACAGTCCCAAACCGGGTGCAGCTCAGCAAAAAAAACACCCTGATGCACATCAGTCACGCTCCAGACCCACAGGTCTGGCAGGAGGCCGTCACGAGAACGTGGAGCACATAACTACAGAGAAGGGTTTAGATGTGTCTGATCTAAACCCCAAAGTGAAGCCATGAGGAATGGTTACGAATTGTGCTTGCAGGTATTTTTCCACAACATTCTAGCCTACGCATAATAAAACCAATGTTAACAAAGAGAATGCGTCACCATGTAAGTAGAAAGAGTCATACAGGGAGGTCACCAACCACTGCAGAGGTCCTTAGGTTGGTATCTTTTCCAAGTAAATACAAATACACACATATTCAGGTGTTGCTACTTCCAAAGGTCTCTTGCTTGTAACAAATTTTGCATACATGTTTCTTGAACCTCCGTATGTACATGCAGAGCTAAGGAGAATATGCACATCACACACTCATCTAGAACTACACATGTATACAAATTGTTAAAAGCAATGGAGTGCACACAGTAGCAAAGGAGCCTAAGCCAAATATAGCTCCCACTTCAATTCCCAGTTGTCAGCAGCACATCAATCACAAAATGCCTTTGGAGAGATTTTCAGTTCTTTGATTCAACATACAAGCGAGTTCTTTATGAAAGCAAATGAAAAATTGGTCCAGTCATTCCCAAATCACAGAAATTTTGTCTTTTTAAAAGAAGTTTTCCCTATGTCTAGCAATGACATGCTCACCAGCTCAAAGCAACTGACCCAAGAAACCGATTGTTCATTTAAGCAATTCATCACCACAAACTCACTGAAGGCCTTGTTGCTTTAACATCATAACTAGTACTGTCAAGAAACTGAAAAAATAAAGAGAATCACCTTATAATACAAACAGGCTTTGTCCACTATGCACATATGTGTGCAGCAGAAAAATTCTAAGTCTTCTGTTTAAAGCAAAGCATTCATAAACACAAATACTAATATAATTAAATAGGAATCAGCAACATGAGAAAAATAAAATCTTGGGGTTTTTTGACTTTGAGAGCTTCACTAAAATATGCAATGTGGCCTTTGGCCATGGAGAACACAGGCATTTATTCAAGAGAACAATTCCAGTGACATCGTGAGTAAACTCATAAAAGATTTGCATGATCAGTGCAAGATTATGGACTGAACATCTCAATTAAGGTTTGTAGGTCACAACTAGCTTTCCCCCAAGCCATCCACTGTGCCCCTGTGGACACCGCTTCAAGATCAAGGCTCAGGGAGAAACAAGAATAACAAAAAAATTTTTAAAACCCCCATCTCTGCAAGGAGGCTGAGTGCAGATTCACTCTGGACTGTTTTTACTAACTAAGGAAGCAGGACTCATGACAGGCAGACACACATACTTGCATTGCAGCCCTAAAACAAACTGCAAAACAATAGGATGTCTCTGCTGACACTGACCACAGTACCATTAAATGCGAGAATCTTGTCATTTACATTTAGTTACTCTGAGTATAATTCACAAATATACAAGTTTATAAGCAAAACCAGACCATGGACAGCAAGATCATGTTACCTTTGCATTATTGCAAGATTAACTGGGTTCTAAAAATACTTTAATAGAACCATATAATTTTGGTTTAAACTGACATATATAAATTTCTTTGAGATGAATTACACACCAGTTATTATTAATTAACCAGTTCATGAACATATTTGATCTTAAAGAATTTCAAAGAAAACACATGAAAAAGGTAATAGGGTAACAACATCGGGGTTTCTGTTGTTACATTGATACCTCCTCCCCATGTAACGTTTATGACCTAGTAACAATGAATTTCTAGAAATGCATTACTCTTCAGATAATTACCAATCATGAGCTAAAATGAGATTTCTCTTCCCTCACAATTTCCTCGCAATAAAACAGTGTAACACATGTTTGTAACTGAGATTTTATAGTCAGTAGGAGTAAGACTCAGCACTGGTAGAAGTGTACAAAGCTCACACCAAACATGGTTCTGATACACTGCATTTGCTTTTCAGAACATAAGTTCAAGGCAGTACTTCAGCTACTGCATTTTCAATAAAATTAACAAAACACAGCACAGTGACATAGAACACTTCCAGCCTACTTATCCATTTTGGCTGGAGAAAAAATGATTAATCCAAAACTATAAAAAGTCACAGCTGAGGATCTACTGTCTTTTTCTAGATCTGGTATGAAATTAGCTTCATTTAATCAATAAAATGTTCATCTATTTATCTTAAAGAGCTATGAACTGAGTTATGAATCAAAGTTGAACTCCTTCCATTTTTCACCAGAAGTTGAGATATCAACGTAAACAGATTATTTTATAGCTCAATATAATAAAGTTATTGAACTCAAAAGCTTCTACAACATTAAAACTTGTGCCATGTTGTTCCATTTACACACTATATCATATAATTGTATTTTGTCACTGTGCAAAATAGGTACCGTAACACCATTCTTCATTAAATTACTACATAAATGAAGAGGGCTTGGAGATCAACCGTATTTCATGTCTGAGATGACAGGTTTTGATACAAGAAGTAATGTATTTGGTTGAATATATGATATGGTATTTGATCAGAAACATTAACTATCTTGTATTCAGCATTGTGCAGAAAAACATCTGCATATGGTAAGTGTAATGAGATTTTCTATTTGTACTGTACACTTTAATTGCAGTTTAATGATGCTCCTTTAAAATATCAGCCTTTCCTTGGTTTTAGGCTGCCTGACAAAGTTTCCTACAAAACAACATGTGCAACTTATTTGATGACTGACTGTCCTCTAAAACCTCAACAAAAAGAGAGCTGCTATCTCCACTGGATGATTCAGGATAGAAATTATATACTGTAACTGTACCTAGCTGTAAGAAAATCGAATCATGAATAACTGAGTCACTCCACAACATGTTACAATGCTACAGAACTACTTCACTGTGACCTAGAAAATCCAGGCTTGCTCTCCCATAGATTTCCATCAGTGTCATTAAGCGAAGCACAGCAGCCCAAGACAAGCTGATTCAATGAAACTAAAAATTGCAAAAGTTCAAACTAAGCTGTATCCCTGCTAACAGTGAAATGCTGAGAACCAGAATTGAAGCATGCAGAAGAAAACAGAAGGGGGAAAAAAACCAGGGTTGGAAACGGGGAGTGTCAGGAATCTGGAGGACAGAAAAGAGCTCATTCCACCTAGCAGTGTCTTGAAAGGGCAACCACAACAAGGGAAAAAGGGGAAAAAAAATTGATCCTTAAAGCTCCAATGCCTACAAGTACTCACCAAGTGGAGGGAAGCCCCGAGCAGGGCTTGTATCTCGACTGCTCTCACGGCTGGTATCACGACTGCACCCCTGACTCATGCTGGGTCGGGGGATACGACTGCTCCGTGCTAGCATGCAGCATGGAGAGTTTCAGAGAAGGTGAACAAGTTTAATGAGGACAGAAAGCTCAAAGTCAAGTCACAGTTCTGTTAGTTATGGTAATTATTACATTAGTAATTACAATTTGCAGTAGCCTGCTCAGGCTCTTTACAAACCAACTACCTTACATGCTGAGCTGTGTTTGTGATGTGAAATTTCAGCAGCATTAATGTTTGGCTGACAGTCTGCTTTTTCTTAAGCAATCCAAGTTTTGTTATTCAAGTAGAGCAGGAATCTTCAATCATTTAGGGAAGCTCTACTGTTGCAAAACAGATGAGGAGGCTGAAAGAAACCCTTCTGGAATATTTCCTCCTTAATTTTAAAATAAACACCCTTCTGAAAAAAAATAGCAGACAAAAATTTCTTTAAGTAATCATACTACTGATATGATATTTTTACATAGATTTGCCTTTCACAAGGAGAGTTTTTTGAACAAATATCCTAAGGAAAAAAAAGGTGTACTGCACAGACTTGCAAAGATATCCTTCTCCAATGAAAGATACTGGGAAAAAATATTTAGAACCTGAATACCTGAAAGACAGGTTAAAAAGTGATTTGAATTTGAAGAGAAGTAGCTTCAGATATTTAGCAGAAGCTAACTTCTGCTCCTCAGACATTTCTAGAAGCTTATCTTTATGGTTTTATATGCACACAGTTCGAGACATGCACACTTCAGGGGGGCTTTAAACTATATTCTTTACTTGGACAAAATTCTATATGCTAGCAGAGGTTTCAGACCCTGCATGTTTTAAAAATGCAGAAAGTTTTTTAGCAAGCTTTATGCCTGATAAATACAGTATTTTCTTAGAGCAAAACCCAGCAGTTAATTGCCAGGAGAATTTAATGACAAGAGGGATTTCCCTTGCTGTTTTGAAAAGTAGCATATTTCAAGTGTTCAGGAATCACTGTTGAGGAGTTTTCTCAGGCACAGAGAAAAACCTAACCTATCAGCTCTGATGACAATACAGCAGAGGTACATATGCATAACATGAATGTGCTAATACTTTGACTGTTATCCTAATTTTTATAAAAATAATGTCATTTGCATGCTTCAGAATATATATATATATATTCTTATGAATCTCTCTTGGTTTGTATACTTAAATGCCTAGACTCAAGCTGAAGTTCCTCTACAGTGCTTCAGTATTCTCACATGCACTGGATATATTAGCATCCTTCAAGCAAAACAGTACAGAACAAAATAGAAATTTTCATATTTAGGCTTTAAAATTCAAATAGAGACTTCTGCCAGATTCTTGCGTTGTCAAATCCCTCCCAGTTTTGGAAAACCCAGTTCATATCTCTCTGATGAATTAATGGTTCTGATGGTTGACTTCTGATGTCAGACAATGCAAGATGAGCTATCAGCCAAGCTGATTAGATCACCATAATGTCTAATGGTACTGAGTTGGATGGTCTTACAATAAACAAGACAGACTAAATTATAAGAACTGGATGAAATTAGGGTCCATGAGTACAATAATCCCATCTCTCATATACAAGGGAAAAAAAGCTACAGGTGAACTACAGGTAAAAGTAACAACACTAAAGCTTTCCACACAAATACTTGGTTTGAACTTGCAGGATCTCTAGAAGCAAACTTCTCATTCTTGGGTCTCATGCTTAGATGTAAATAATGGCAGCCTTCACATGAGATTTGCACAAGCAGTCATTTCTCTTAAACAGAGAAGATCTGCCAATCTTTTCTATAATACAACCCTACTAAAAACAGTAAACGCTCTTCAGAGAGGGAGAGATGTGAATGATTTAAAAAATTAGTGGATGCACACAATAGTCACCTTCCATACCAGCTAACAGCAGCAGCATGAAGTATGAAGAAAATGCACTTTAACTACACTGTCTTACACACTAGTAGGACAGTGCTACAGATAAATAATACTGACTGCACAAACAGAACACCCAAAGCCAAACACTGGACTTCAGGATTAATGGTCAAATAAAAGGGTTGCATGTTACTGGATACAAAAGAAAAGCAAATTAATAAAATGGATTGAAAAGAACTGAAAGATGAGTCTGCTGTGGACTCCCAGGCACCTGCCTCACATTTGCACCATCAAATTGTGTAGAGAGGATGTTTTATCACCTACTCAGACTATTTCCTTTAGACACTGCCAGCAGTAAAGGCCAGCAGCACTGTCATTTAGCTAAGTCTCTCATACTGTGACAGCCTGTCTCTGCAGTGGAGGGAGCAAAAGCAAAGAAGACAGACCAAGTCTCAATTTGAGAACTCTCAATGCTCAAAAGCTGGACAGAAATCAAGTGCATGAGTAGCAAAATGGATTAAGGGGAGTAGACAGCATGAAAGCAGACAGTGTGTCCACAGCCAGTTCTGCTGTGACAAAGTCTAGGACAGGACAAGGATGGGTTGTTTTCAATAATATTCCAAGTTTCCAATGTGTACTGTATATCTAAGTTTTACCACTTTCGTCTGGAAAGTCAGAGCACTTAGACATGGCTCTCACCATTACTAAAACATACTATTAAGCAGTCTTATGCCAGTGGAACCCAACAGATGCAAACATCACCAGCGGAACATGAAAATGCCCCTGTTTACCAATCTACCGTTTGGAAGAAACTGGTTAGGATATGAATTTTAATGATTCTTAAGTGGAGACTAAAAATCAGCAGATGCTTTCTTACATCAATACCAGCATTTTAAAGAGTCTGAAATTCTGCCAAACAGCCAAAGGAAAGCTCTGCAGTGGGGAACACCCAGTCAAGGCAAGTAAAGAACTGACTGCAGATTTCCAATAAACGTACACAGCATAACCCCAACAGAAAGAGTGCTGCTGCACGAAGCTGATAGGCAGCTGTGCTTGCTCCACTTTTTGGAGAATGGCTGTCTTGAATCTCTCACTTCTTTCAGACCCAGCTGTGCCACACAATCTGCAGAGCATAACAGAATTAACTTCAGACTGAAAATTTTCAATCCATGGGAAATGGACATAACCTGTTTGAGCAGATGATCTCCTCCAAGGGGAACACAGAAAAGCTCAAAATTAAGTGGACTGCATTCCTCCTTCTCCAAGAGGTTATCACCACTAGTAAAACTCCATGAGCAGACAGGAGAGGCAAGCTTAAAACTAAAGTGTCACACATATGACAGAGCCATGTAAGCGACCACACAGGACCTCAGCACATTGAATGTGCCTCGTGCTGCCTCTGGGAAACAAAACCCCCTTCAAGGTTCCTAGCACACAGAAGCAATCTACCTCATGGACACCTGTAGTCATCATGGAAACCAATGCTAGAAGCAAAGTACTGATGCTAACAGGTATCCACATGCAGAGGGCTCCATTTATTGCCACTGCCCTAGGAGGGCCTGAAAAACTCCAGGGAATGGTTTCTGTATTTGGAATCAAGGTGAGTGGGAGTCTATTAAATGAAATGAACAAACAAAATAAAATATCAAGGAAATATAGAGACTGAAGCAACACAATAAGGAAGCATAAAATACTGTTAGCTACTATTTTATGAAGTAATAAGTACAATGGAATAATGGTGTACAGCTGACAGCTCAAAAGCTATCTCCAACTCGGTCAGCATCACAACTTTCAAAATCCAATAAAGAGACAGAATTTCTGCAACTGAACAGTAGTGACAGACACTCCTGTTCCCAAAACAGCTCAACACAGGCTGTGTCCATCAAACTGGGGGGAATAAGTGAAAGCCGCACATCTGATACATGTCAGAGCTCTCTCCCACTCTCAAAGAACAAGCACTGATTGTGTTCTCAGGGAGCACAAAAGAGAAATGAGATACAAATTACTCTTTCAGAAGAATTCAAGGCTCCTGTAAAGCAAGCAACCCAAGAGTGAGGGTTTTACACAAGGCAATTCCCCTTCAGGTGCACGAGAATGTTTCAGACCACATAATATGATGATCAGCTTAAGCATGTGTGATGGTACCATCCACCATTCTTTGCCTCCTCCTAAAAAAACAATGCTCTTCTACAGAGTGATAGCAGAACATTACCTCTAGTATTTGGGAGGCACTTTACATTTTAAAAGCAACAAACAGAAAAGCACAATGTATTCAGAGCCCATCAAATAGATCAGAAATGAGAAGAACGCTGAATTTGGAAAAGCAGTCACAATGAATATGCAGTACTTTTTATGAATCATAATGGTATATACACTCAGGTACTTTAAACTCATTTCGGTATACTGGAAAGTATGAATAAAATACATTTTTATTAACAACCTCCTCTAAATAAAAATGTACCTCAAATGTAAAATATAAAACTATTGCTAAGGCAATAGTTATAAATTTAATTGCCAACAGTAGGGCTACAATTTCAATCAATTTCAATCTACAAATAAAGTCTTGGGAAATAAAAAATAATTTAGTATCAGTATCATTTTAAAATGACTGACCAACTTATAAAGTAATTTCTATTAAAAAATAAAAATATTCAGATAGCACACTGAATACCTTTTCACTTCAACTCAGATACACAAAGTTTTATATATACAATTATTACTCACCTGACTTTAAAAAAAGGTCTGCTGATAAATTTGAAAATAGAAACTATTACAGATTATTTACATAACAGTCACTGAGACGAGAGTATAAAAAACAGAACAATTAATACATAAGTCTAAAAATGTGTTCTAAGAACGCGGCTCCAGAATATTAAGGAATGAGAGAAGCAAACCACTTAAGATGCAAATTTCTAAAATAATCCAAGAGGGTGCTTTTTGCCCTTGAGTCCCTGTTACTGTAAAGATTGCTCAACTCATTTTAGGACTAAGCTTAAATTAGGGTTTTTTGCTGTGATGCTTATTCACAGTTTACAGTTGTTCTTGCTTCCTGATCTAATAATATTGTACATGTTGAATTTCAAACAGAAAACACCTCATGACATCTTTAGGCTTACTTTGAAACCATAAGCTCAATCTGGAAAATCGAAATTACTCTCCTATAAACCACAATCACATTAACTTGTCAGCTGAAAAACTCAGAAGAATAGCAGTAACATGAACAGTTTCCTAGTCAACAGGAAAGCCCCTCCTTGGAGCATGCCAGCCAGCATGCCACTGCAGTGACTGCTCTTACCTAGGCCTATTCTGTTGGGACTCGTCTCCCGACTGCATCCCTGGCTCCGAGGAATCTTGCTGCGCTTCTCTGAGGATGATGGCACTGGCTGGACTCTGGATGTTCCACTGCTCAGGCCACCATAGGAGCTTCCTAAGAGCTTACCCGGAGAACTAGACCGGCTACCAGCTAGAAGAGAACCAGAAATAAGGAAAAATCAATTAAAATCCCCCAAGATTTTAAACTTACTGCCAGCAAAACTGGAACACAATCAGCTCTATGTAAGAATTTAATCCAAATCCCTCAGAAAACTAATGGGAGTGTCCCCTATAAACTTTCAAGAACACTGAGAAAAGCCTGTGGACAATGAACATTGACATCAGCAACCCTCTGCTGCCCACAGAGACCAAGCCCAAAGCAGACACTGCAGTGTATGAACACTCAAGTTCATGGCTTTAGGAGAGTTTGTGGAGGTGCTGGGGCAGCCTTGCTGCAGCAGCAAGGGATTTCCAGGCTGCCTCACCTCCTCATAAAGCAACACCAATCAGGCCGTGTGCAGAGCTGTGCTGCAGTGCCCTGGCTTCTGGTATAGGTCACCTGCTGGAAAGAAGCTCAGGCAGGTTCGTGCTGCACTGCAATGCTGGCATTGCTCTTCTGGAATAATTCAGTGAAGGAAAATAAAAAGCACACCACATCTGAACAGATCAGCATAATAATGGGTAAATCCCATAAGCCTCACACTTGTAGAGATGTTGGCTTACTTAGGTTGTTTAAACCTAAGTAATTTATTTTTCAGATGATGAAAATTTTTAGTGAGTTGAAAAGTTAGCCTGTTTTGTTTTTCCTCATCTATTTGAATGGTCCATGGCAACTTTCGATTTCTTCTAAAAAATGAGTATGAATCCCTGAAAATCTGCTCTTACCATTAGTATTTCTAACATTAAATTTATTTGCTGAAAAAGCCAAGAAAAGTATATTTGAAAGGGTTGCAAGACCATAATCAGGCAAGCCCACATTTTGAATCAATATTCATACTGATTTCTTTCTGAAATACATCTACACATCTCACAAAAATTTCATTTCCAGATACTGTTACTACTAGTAAGAGCTGAATAATGTTCTTCTGTATTAATTTAAGAAATGCAACTCTATTAGTCTCATGAAAAATACCATAGCACATGTATAAATCTACTTGCCCTCTCCAATTTCCTGGCCAGAGCCATTCCAAACCAATCAAATACAGTCCAATACTGTACATGGTGCCAACTCCATTCTCCCCACCCTGAAGTGACAAGTGCCAGTCTTCCACACAGCAGCCTGACCTGAAAGTCATCTCACTGGTGTCAGCAGGGATGCACTGAAATAACTGAGAGAAGAATTCAGCCCCTGGGGTTTGAACTGCAGCAGTGAGACAGCTCTGACATCAGAACATACGCTCACCATGTCTGATTAGTGGGAGAAAGCAAAATCATCTGCCATACACATTTTGATTTATGACTTCAAAAAACTGCTTTTTAAGTCTTACAGTTAGGAGAGAATGAGGAAAGCTAAAAGCTTAGCAGTTAAAAAATGTGAAGGAAATAACGTGAAAAAGCAAGAAAGGGAAAATGTTTCTTACCACCAGCAGGATTAGCTGATCTGGATCCTTGATTATGAGGGCAGACCAAGGGACAGGCAAAAAGTGGATTAAAAGACAGCAAGACAATACAGCGTTCAGCATGCGGTTTGTGCTATACACAATACAGACAGATTTATTTACAAACATGTCACTCCTAAAGCCTCTGCAGAGTGCAGTGAGTTAATGTGCAGATGTAACTAAACTTCCCAAGGCTGACAAATGCCGCAGCAAAATGTCAACCAAGACACCATGGCCCAAGTTCTGTTCTAAACTGCACCCCAACCCAGTCTGAAAAATTACAACATGGTTATGCACTGTGTGGGCATGGAGAATTTGGTACTGTGACTGACTCACTACATTTGAATTTGTACATTATTCCATGCAACATATGGTTTAAGGATCAAGATCACATCTGGTTGGGCTAGGCTGGAAACTCAGCAAACTAGACTAAGGCAGCAGGTCCAGACATGACTATTCTAAATCTTATATAATCTTATAAATAAGGCATCTACAGAAAAATTAGATCCATAATCTTTGAAACCTTTAAAGAATTACTATTTTTTAAATACTTCTGAGACTCGTCTCATCTGGTCTGACCATTTTCACACCAAACTAAATTTAGGGAAAAAAGGTCACTTCTGGCTTTGGATGAACACTGAAGAAACCAATTTATATTAGCATCCCAAAGGTCAAATATATTCTTACAAACTCAGTGTAAAGATTTCCATTTGGCCCCATGCTCAATGTACTATGTCTTTCTGCAGTTCTCCCAGCCTAACACAAGTCTATAAACTGGTTTTTCATCCCTCCAGCATGACAGAGCAAAGCAATGAAAGAATGAACAGAGAAGGGCTTTCAAATAGGGGTACAAAGCAAGACAAATCCTCAGAACAGACAGGTTTTTCCACAATCCCAAATTCCTATTCACAAGGCTAAAGGTCCTCATAACAGGGAGCTTCTCCCTCCATTCAGTTCCTTTTTAAAGTCTGATTGACAAAATTCTCCTCAGATACACATGACAAATATGCAGCAGCACTATACGTGTGGCTCCTAGGAGAAATCTATGCCTTGCCAGGAAGCCAGAGAGTGCAGACGTGCCATGTGAATCAAAGCAGAATGCTTTTTCCCATATCTACACAAAATAGGTAATGTCCTATTTTCAACTGATGCCAAATCCCATTAATTTTAGACAGCTCACGTGTTCACACATACAGAAATAGTCACATAAGCAGGAAAGGTTTGGCAGGGCAAGCAGTCAGCTACAGGCACGGGGCCAGTTATTTAGAGCTACACATCACAGCGACATGAAATTCTGCTGCACAACTGGTAAAAAAAGGCCACAACTAAGCACTCGGATTTGGGGCCCTGTTGGTCAGCAGAAGCACACACTGGCTAGGTGGGGATCTGTTTTATTACATGTCCAAAGTGAGCCCAATTCTCTGATGGTGCTTCTGCAATTCAAGAGAAACACATTAATAACTCTTTGTTCTGCTCCCCCAGGAGTAAAGCGATTCTTACGCTGGGACTGGGAAACTACTTTAGCCCGGCTGCGGCCTCGAGTATCAGCAGGCGTGGAGGTGACACTTGTGGCACTGCCAGAGCTCTGTCTCCTGGTGCGAATCCGACCTGGAGAAATGCAAAGACAATCATATTGTTAACAAGTTTCCTACAAAAGCAGCAGCAGAGTCTAACACACTAAATGCACAATTACACAGGGTACAAAATAAATTTATGGAAGAGGAAACATCTATTATTAGGTTTTAAATAGTTTTTTATTACAGCTGGCTGAGATGCAGGGGAGGGAGTGGAAACAGCCACAGCTCATAGTCCAAAAACTTCTTTGCTTTCTGCAATGCTATCAGCCAGTTTAATTAAAAAATATTACCTCTCTATAGCCTTTGCTCCTGTTCTATAGTAGCTTCTTTACAAAGGATCAACAATAAAAAATTTCAAGTCTCCTAAAATGCAGCTTCCTGTATCAAATTATTACTTTCTGACAAGGCGATCACCCTTTCAGAGACAGGTGTGACAGATGCCCTCCCAAATTCCATCGCTGGGATTTCCAACTAGCTGTCTGGTGCTTTATATCCCGCTCCACCTGCGCAGGCTGGCATGCACTCCTGCGACAGTCTGTCAGTGCAGTCTGATCACACTTTCATTTCAGGCTCATTGAATTGTCTCTGCTGTTTACAGGTCCCTCATATTTATCCAGAGATCAGTGCAACTTTACTTGTGATAGAGAGCCCTATTTACATAATCAGTGTTGAGGAAAACAGATTCTGCATGCCTTCTCTTTATTTAAGCAGAGAATGGATATAAAGTATCAAAGTGCTCTCAGTCCTTGTTCTGTCCTTTCCTCATGGAAAAGCCACAGAAATTTGAGCTAGGAAAGCTTACGGGGTCATCGGTTCATCCCCTTCCTGGGGCAGGGTTGTTTCCTACAGAATGTTCTTTCCAGTGCTAAGCTTCAATTATCTGTCTCTAGTTAATGGGAAAGAAATGATAATTAAGAGTAACACAAAGAAAGTCTCCATCAATACTTTTCAATACATCAGTTCTTAGCCAAATCTGAAGGTTTTTCCAGGACTCATGCCAGTGCTATCCAGCATTCAGAGGATCACTTCAAGTTTCAAGCACATTAATGAAAGGAAAAAACCCACAGCAGGTAAAAGAAGTCCAGACAACTGCACCCACCGGTTGCAAATACTCATCTCCTGCCCTGTGTCTCCATCATAAGCATACAGAGAAATATGAATAAGGAGACACACACTTCCCAGCCAAAAAAAAACCCTTCACATAAGGCACACATGCAGGACAAGACAATGGCAAGCAGCCCAGATGGAGTGATTGGGAGCTATGTTCCTTCTCTGAGCTCTCCAAATATTCGTAACACAGTATGAAAGCTTCTGCTAGACACAGCGACAAGGAGATGCCTAACTTTGAGAAGAAAGGGCAAATTTGATTGCAAGAGAAGAAGCCTACAAGACAGCTCTACTTCAAATCTCTCCACCAGCAACCAGTTTTAAAATAGCTCAGTAGGCAAAGGACAGGTATACACATTTAAACAATCATTTATAGACGAGACATGGAAGGAATCATCAGCATAAACTGGGAAAACAAACAAAGCCTTTTAACCACTGGCTCAACTGAACAAGCTCTGAGCACACCCACTTGGGTCCAATAGCCTTAAAACTGGCTGCTGATGTCTTTTTATCACCAGGAAGGCTGCAGATTCCTCTGCTCTAGGGCATTCTTGCCCCTTACAAAGCGTCAGCCTGATGCACTGCCAGAGGCAGGTTAGAGATCTCTGTCAGCCAGATCCCACCCTGTGTGAGTTTGGCACAGCTACACACAGGTGAACACAGCCACTCTGCCACTTATTAATGAAGTATGGATCCAAAACCAGACACAGGCTACAAGGCAGGCAGACATCGTGCTCCTCTCAGAAGCCTCAAGGCTTCCCTTCATTTCTATCAGGAAGGCATCACAGTAAGACAATAATTTAAACCTGATCACTCTTAGGAATCAGTAATGGAATTCATTTACATCCTTCCAGAAGACCAATGGGAGGCCTTGGCATAGAAGGAAATCCTCAGGGAGAAATCAAGCTGAAATTCAACACCACACACAGTAACATGCAGTACTGGAAGACACATTTAGTGATGTGCACGGGCCAAGACTGGGTGAGAAGAGACTGATGTCTCCTCCTCTTACACTAAGGCCACTTAATATCCTCAAAATTTCTTGGATTTTTCTGCATCTACAAAAGCTTTTTGTTTCCTTGCATCTTCATCAGTAGGTGATTAAGAAGGAGAAAACTGGAATGTGTGACTTTTCCAACTTAAGAACTACAAACCCTAAAATAATATATAAAGTGAAACTGAGATCAGCATCTGAAACCAATTCTAGAGGCTTTAAAAAATAAAACAGAACTAACACAAACTTAATTAACATGTGATTATCAGCAGGATTGGAAAAAGATAACTCAGCCTATTTTGAAACCTCAAAGGGCTGGACAGATTCCTACCAACTTCAGCAGCTTCTGAATGAATCAATGAATGCCCAAGAAGAAAATTCTGCTTCCTTTTGGACCGGTACATTAGGGTACATTTGCACATGGATTTAGGCCTATTGGGTGTCAGAGGTAACTGTGAGATGAGAAGTTGTTCTTCCACAGGAGGAAGTGTCCCATCCTTTAAAAAATGCTTACAAGCATTTGAACTAACACCGCACAGGACTTGCATTGTGCAAACAGATTTTTAATATATATTACACCAAGTATAGCATGCATATATAGTAGTTAATCCTTACAACACAAATGTGTCCTCCACACTCCCCCAGAAATTTCATTTGCAAACAAGAATCTGCACTCACTTCCAAGAGTTATTTGCACACAGGATTATGTGTGTGGCTTTATCATTCTAACACAGACAGAAAAAACTAATTTCAAGCAGGGCTGGAAATAAAATATCAAGTAAATTATTTAGACTTTTTAATTGTTCTTAAATTCAAGCAAACACTTCCCCTCCCAAAACTTCTTTGCTTTCAAGTGGGTTTGTCTTCAAACTACAGATGTAGCAATCCATATTTCATAACCATTACTTTTCTGCTGCTTTTAAAAGCATTACTGCATCCTAACAATAGCACAGCAATGGAACAGGTAAAGACTGCCCCAACTAGTTTCCAAAAACCATAGAAGTATTTTCATAAAAAAGCCCTTGACCTGAATTTGACATGTGACACACTGTTGTTGTTACAGAAAAGATTCTGAAAGACTCCATATAAATGCACTGTGTTAAGAAACCATTTCTGGATTTTTAGGAGGTTTTGGTTTTCTTTTTTAAAGTTACTGTCATTTTTATAAGAATGGTTCAGAATCAACCCTGAAATGTCTAAAAAATGCCTAAATCTAGAAAGATTGTTTTGGTTTTTTTTTCAGAAAATGAACAAATTAAGGAAAATTCTGTGATAACATCCATGCTTTATAAGAGGCTTCACCTGGCAGGTTGAGCCCTCTGGGTGGATACTGCAGCATCCCCATCCCCAGTGCACAGAATAGACACAGGCTTCATGACACTCAGTCTGCATATCACACTGAAGAAAGTGGTTTTCAAATAGTCTAGAAATGGTATGTAACAGCTCCACAACTCACTTTAATCAATTCCATGCTGTGAATTGGGACACCTACAACCACACTAGCTATACATGGATGAACTGGGGACACACTGGAACAATAATGGTCTCTCCAGGGATCAGGTTAATGCATTTAGGTTACCCAGCACTGGGATTTTTGCCCCACTTGGAGGAAAACATTCCTGAAACAGTCTCTAGCCCTAACTGTGTCACACATGGACCTGGAGACACACAGAGATCAATTACAAACATGCTTTATTGATAATATATAAAAACTTTTTATAACCACCACCAGAATGGTTTCCATGCATATTTAGCACTTCTCCAACATTAGAAAGACCTGACTCTGCACCATTTTCCCTGAGAGGCACTTAATCCTTACTGGAAATCATCAGACTCTCCTGCCTCTGGGTTTTACCTGAGGTCTCTCTCCAAAGCAGAGGCCTCAGTGAACAGTCCACTTTGCCCTACACAAACAAACACAGCCAAATCAACTCAGCACTTGAAAAGGGATGGAGCAAGGAAAGTAAGAAACTTACTACCTGAGCAGTTCCGTGTCAGGGACCCCTGTCAGTTACGACTTGGAATGAAGCCTCACCTTTAAGGACAAGGTAGATCTTTAAGGCAGAGAAGAAAACAGGATTGGTGATTTATTTAAACCTGTTATTCCCAAAGCCTTTGATAATGCACTCAAGGTGTCCACCTGAACCTAAGTTATTTGAGAGTTAACTGTAACAAACCCCATTTTACTGCCTTTCTGGTGAATACTAAAACTATTAGAAATTGTGCCACTGACTGCAAACTGCTGATTTTGTTTTGAACTTGCCGGTCGCAGGTCAAACCAGCATTTATGCTTTTCCTTTTGGAGAAAGGCTTTGTCTGAAGGGCTTGACTTTATGCTTGCTTTGAAAAAAAGGTAACACAAATTATCTGAACCATTCTAATTAATGAAAGTCAGCATTATGCACCCTTTTGAAATATTCCTTGAAAAGCTGTTTCATGATAAAATAAGAGACACATTTCTAAGGTTTCCTTTTAATCAGCTATAACAAATAAGGCACAAGTGCCACCTCCCTAGAACTAGTTGTGCAGATTAAGACTGTAGAGGTTTATCACTTTTGAGCTTTCTGTACGTAAAGCCCTTAATGCAGCTCAAAAGATCCCCATACACGAAAGGTGCGGGCAAGCAAGGCACATCTGGGCACTGCATGAAGACCTGCACAAACCTCACTGGTATACAGACTCACCTACCTTTCCATAAGGAAGGGCATTTCTACAGCATATGCCAATTGTTGGGATGTCACAACTTAAAACCAAAGGACTGATACTCAGCTCTTAACTGGCATTCTTGCCACCAGCATCACTTACTCCATATCTTGCTCCTTTGTTTGAGCTGCCTGACTCCAAACCATGAAGAGAACCAAGGGCAAAACAGATGGGAACTGCCAAGTCCACACAATGCTGGCTCCCAGCTGAAGGGAATGAGCAGAATTTTACAATGTAGCTACAGAAAGCCATGATGGGAACCAGACTGCAGATTTAATGTCAAGCTGAACCACACAAAAAGACAGGAATTTTCTCTTAAATTACTTACTGGTGACTTGTAAAAAAAACCAAAACAAGCCACAGGAGCATGACTGTAGATGACATTTCTGCTTTATGTTCTGTTTCCTTCTGTTTCCAGAGTAAGAGGATGTTTTCCTCTACCCTCATGCTCTTAATTTTTACATTTATGTCAGGAATACAAAGTTTTATCTTCCCTGTAGTTCCTGACTCAATCTGTAAGATCACAGAGTTGGCAGAAGACCTTACTCAGCTTCATTATTCAGTGAAGAACACACTCAATCCTGAATAAAGGGTTTTTTCCCTGAACTATCTCAAAGGAAAAAGATGAAGAGTTTTAAACAGTAACTAAACTCATTCTTTAAGTACTCTGGATATAGTGTGCTGCATAGTTTTAATTCTCCCTGATCTTCCTCCTCAGAAAAGAGAGAATCCTACAGCAAAAAGAAGGTGTAAGACTTGGTATTTAAGAATTATGGGATAGCAAACCCAATTTCTGGAAGTTCATCTCAATCTTTCCTGCCCCAAGCAACTTGCTGATTTCTATCACAGATTTTTACCAAATCCAATCTGCTTCTAATGTAACTAAATTGAAAACAGTAACCAAATAAAACCCCCATCCTTTTGCATCAGGACAATAAAGAATTTAATAAACTAAAAATAGAGGTATTCCACAGGACAGCTGTTGTAACAGGCCTCTGCAAACATTATTATAGCCAAGGAGAGGATTGAAAGCTGCATATGGTATTTCATATAAAACATTAAACCTTCAACATTTCAAATGCAGGTCAAAATTTAATACATTTGAGAACTAAGATGAAAGAAGAGAAAATGGTCAACAATTAAAAATAAAAAGAACAAAGCAGAAGAAAAAAGATCAGTTTTTACAACAACTTGGAACTTTCATCTAACTCATGACTGATTTAGAAATATAGGCCTCAGGCCAACTTCCTATTCCTTATCACTGACAGATCACAAAGCACAAATACTTCTTGCTCAAGATGCAGAGGTCAGCTCATCTTTCAACATTAAGTACCATTCCCAAATATGGTACAGACCTTCTCCTCCAAATAATAAATCAATGCATCACTAATAGTATGGAAAATAACACAGATGTCACAACAGCACAGTGGCATTTCTCAGACCACCACATCCAAATACAAGCAGCCATCAAAGATACAAGCACAGTCCCACAAGACAGTAATAGATCCCTTGAAAAGAGACTTGCATTGGGGAAAAAATGCTTTGCTGGAGAATGTGGTATCTTCATTCTGTGTAGAAAACATTATTGTTTTCAACTCCTGTCTACCTCAGAAAAAGTGATTTCCCAGTGATCTTTTTTTGCTGAAGAAATAAGAAATAAAGAACAAGTTTTGACAATGGGCCAGAAAAACAGACTGGGATCCTTCCCAAACTAGCAGGCTCAGTGTTCTAGTAAAAAAAGCCTTTCCTCCAACTGTCTTTGGTGTAAGCCATCTCAGACAGTTAACAACCAAAAGAGAGAGGTCCAGTTTCAAGAGGTTGACTAAATATTCCTTCCCTAGAGATCATTGTTTACTGTCCTCATTTTTCTGCCATGTGATCATCTCATTCAATTCTCTCACTGCCCAGTCTCTTCCCGAAAGCACTTGGCAGTAGTGACCTGAGCCTTGGATGGAAAAACACAGCAAACCTTTACACATCAAAGAGAAAGAAATCATAAGCTTTCTGTTGTTTTGGAGTTTTTTGGTTTTTGTTGGGGTTTTTTTTAGTGTATACACAGGTCACCTTCAACCAAAAGTAGTGCTTTAAATAGAGAAACCCACATAACAACTTAGTGACCAGAGTCATAAAAGCAGACTAATGGTTATAAGCAGGGAGGAACTCATAGAGAAAGTGAAGAATACCCCATGGCATCAAAATGAGCAGGACAACCATGCAACACTTCATGCAGGTCACCAGTGAACATGGATGAGAACCAGGTAACACTTTGAGAACAGAGACCAGGTAGGGTAGTACGACTGTGGACACACCTCAGTTACACAGAGAGACTGCTTACCCTCAGTTTTACTGGTAGTACCATCTTTAGGCAAATTAAAGAAAAGTAAGGACAGGGTTAATAGGGAAAAATCAGTAACATCAACAGAGGTGGGCACTATATATTAGCTATATAAATATGCAAAAAAAAATTAATACAATTAAAGAAATGAAAAAAGTTGGACTAAGCAGGAAATCAAACCTTGATGTATCAGAAGAAAACACTTGCAGCTTTTCCCTCCTGCAACAACCAACCTTTGCCCAACTCCATTTTCGTTGTTTGCCTCACCCATTCATGGGAATGTGCAGGTGATAAATGTCCCTACTAGCTAAAAATGAAGCAGGAACCTTCAGCAGCAGCCACGTTTGCATCATTTAAGAGTGAATTTGCTACCTTTCTCCTAGAGCCTGGTTAAAGAACAAGACTGACACCGGATTCAGTCTCTAAGCTTCAAGGACCAAATCAACTTTAAGAAGATACTTCCTCCCTCTTCATTCTTCCTCATGATACAAGACTGAAGCCAGTTTAGCCACAGAAGCCAGAGTGTAGCACAACTTGAAAGTGGCTGCATCGGTAAGCCCACCATCATGTGATCCATTTCACATTCTGTGATTGCACTTCCACTGCAATGTATGTGCATCTTGAACCAAGTATGAACAATTTAAATCAGAACAAGAATTCAACTTCTGAACTGAATACAACCAACACATCTAAGCCAGATATGGAAGAAACCTGTCTGAAAAAGGAATCTGTAAAAACCATCCCTATATAATTAACCAATCACTTTTTAACAGATTAAAGACCAAATGCCCTACACTAAAGGAAGAAACTCCTCAACCGACTCAATGAAGACAATGTACATAGCTTACATTAAAAGCACAGACCCCTGAGTTTCTTCCCTGTTGTAAAGGTAAATAGATGACAAGTCTGGGATTAGATTAGTGTGAAGCCAGCAGAATGAGAAATGAACTCAGATGACCAGCTCTGCTCACAACCAAGATGAAGGTCAGCAAATATGGTGTCAATCACTGCCTTGCATTTCCTCCTCCATGAGTGACTCCTTTGATGGCAACTCCAGGAGAGAAAGATCCAATGCAAAGTTTGTTCTAAGAAACCCCAAGACACCTGAAGGCAATATTCAGTGCTCTGAGGGAATAATGTGACATGTGGCTATAATCCAGAGAGTTAGCATAAGGAACAGATACTTATATCCTGTCTGATGACATGGCAAGGCTGACCTCCTCTTTTCTTCTCTATCTTTCTCCTTTGTGAAACAGAACGGGAGCAAACTCAACTAAGATGTACTACTCAAAGCATAAAACAATTCATGGAAAACCAGTTTCAGGAAAGGAGGGAAGGAAAAGGAAGAAAATAGACAGGGGAACATGTCAAAAGGAATTGAGTAGCATTGTCCTCAGCATTGTCCCAGAACCATAATATGTTCTGCTTTTCCCCAGAAAGAAGAGAGAGACGCAGATTATTACACAATTCAAAAGTGTTGCTTCAAGTCAGTTCTGCTGTACTTTTTTTCCTTAATCCCAAAGGGCAAGAGATCACACACTGATCCTGGAGAGTTGGTAACTATGCCAGAGGTACGTTCTTCTAGTCAGAGTTTATTATTCCAATAAAACTGCGAGGCACTAAATAACGCTAACTGCCAGAGTAGAACATGTAGATTTACCTAGTGATGCGTATGACCCTGGGGGCAAGGCTGCAGCAGAACTGAAGGGGGTGGATGCTCCAGAAGACGTCACTTTTGACTTGGCACTAGCTGCTGCATTCACATCGACGTCACTGCGGGATCGCTGCAGAGATCCTGGTGTTGACACAGATTTTGTACTTACTGTAGATGCTGCAGATGGGAGTGGGAGATCCAGAATAAAGAAGATTAATTTTTTGAGCTGTGTGCTTCAAAGAGCCTGACAAGCAGTTTAAAGTACTATTTTTAACACTCCCTGCTGGCACTGAAATACCTCAACTAAGAATGCTTTATCAGAGCAATGTGGGCTTCCCCACACTGCCTGCAAAGATATTTCATCAATGCTGCCCTGATGGTACCTGTAAGAACTTTATCAAGTTCTAAAAGCCTAAATTATAAGATCAAAAAGGCTGTCAGGCCAGTAAAAAGAAACTTCTAACAGAATCTAGATGGGAAAGTTCAACCACAGTACCCATCACTGGCTTCTGAGAGTTGCTGGCCGAAACAGACCTGCAGGTCCTTCAGTCCAGGTTCTAATAACTTCCTTCCCAACACCTCATCTTCTCATGAGGATCGTTGTTCCCATCACTTGTTGATGCTCACCCTCTTAAGCCTGAAGCTTGACTACTCAGCTGCAAGCAAACACGCATTTGTGTGCACAGTCAAGTAGGTTACACAACATCTCCTTGAATCAAAGGTCTCAGAAGGGTGTAGTTATAGACAAACCAGCCAGAACCCAACCTTGGTCAGGCGTAAAAGGCAGCTTATCTTTTACCAACAAAGTTTTCTCTATTATATTCCATATTAAAATGTACAATATTGATTATTGTATGCACTTAACTTAGGTCAGAAAAGCTACACCTAGATATTCCATCTGACAAGAAAAACAGATTAGCAGCGAGATGGAATTTAACACTGTAGGACTTGTGTGCAGACACTTCCAGCAAGTGCTGAAACCACAGAGAATAAATAACAAAAACTGTAGAACTGAAGGTACCATTAGACTATGTAGCTGCACGTCTTAGCACTAGCAGCAGTTTATTCAAGCTATTACAAAGCTGAAAATACCTTGGCTACAATTTTCAAGGCTTTTTTGGCTTTCCTTCAGGTGTAAGAAATTATTGATTTACTAAGTTCTTTTAAAATTATTTTTTTATNTTGATTTACTAAGTTCTTTTAAAAGTATTTTTTTATCAGCAGCTGATGCATAGAATATGGTGTAAAATCCAGAAGTCATTAAAATTTTTACATCCTGAGCTGCCATTTTAGGGAGCAGTAAACAGTGATCAAAATTGGGTTTTGTGTATCACGGCACACTTACTAAGAAACACCCGAGCACATTTTTTCAGCTCCTGTTCTCACCTCTTGATGTTGTACTTCCAGTAGGACTTCTTTTGGCAGACAGTGGACGGCTGGAAGTTAACACAAACACTTACTAAAGCAAAACTTACATTTCAGTCATCAAGAGCAGTACAATTCTGTTCCCGCAGTATACAATTAATAGGAAATTATTTATATGCAGGAATAAACTACCAAAGCTTGTTGTTTAAGAATAAATACAGCATCACCATGAAATTATTTATAAAAGCACTAAGAAATAAATTAGTACTCACATTATTTGTACAAAAAGATCTTTTTAAGAACACTTTTTGTAGATTTAAAAAGCTACACCAGTAAGTTATGGATATTTTTCATATAAATCTTACAGTTAAATCACAGACATTTGGAGCCTAAGTTGACTGTATATCTAAAAGTAGCTAAAATACATAAATTCAACATAAGAATTACATATTGACTCTGCAGTTACAATTCAAGTTTAATTTAGTCACTTATTTTCTTTTGTTTGGAAAGAGACAGACTTACACCTCTAGGATTAATGCTAAAGGCAGAACTTCAATCTAAGCACTGTTTTAAGCACCTGAAATGCATAATTAACAGGATCTGCAGAGCACAAGTAGCTTCCTAGAAAATTATTTATGGAGTCCAGCTAATAATTATATTTTAAAGCCAGTACAGGGTTTTGTTGCTCATACAGTGTTATGTAAAAATAAAGAACTCAATAAATAAATAAATTTTGGAGTAACCGAGTGTAAAGTCCAAATAATGACCAGATGAGACAAAGCAATGTGATGGCTCCCTTCAATTCAATGGAGCTGTCAGTCAGCAATTGTTTAAATGGAGGGTGGTGACACAGAAAGCCTTACTTGAGACTCTCCTGGGAGCTGGAGGAGGAGCGATCCGACTGCGGCAAGGACACGATGCTGTCAGAGTTCTTCAAATGTGACTGCAGGGCCTTCTGGTAGGAAGACTCCAAGGCGTGGTACAAATGCTCTGCCTCGCGGCTGAAGTGACTGTGGAAACCCCAGTAGCACCTGGAAATGATGCACAACACTGTGAACACGCCCTTGTCATGTTTTAGGGGGCTGTGGAGCAAAGGCACAGCCAGAGCCTTTCTCACTATTCCCATTAGTGGGCTCATTACCCCATTCATTTCAAGCACCTACTGCCCTGATACATTTAAGACAAACAGCTTTTTCAACCATTGTATTGCTCAAGCAGCTGCACCAAAGACATGCCACAAGAAAGAACCATTTGGTGCATTTGTTGTAAAAAGAGGAGTGACCAACAAGTTGTATTAGGGAAGAAATCCTCATCCTTCCAGCTGTCTACTGGACATGGAAGAGTGCAGGCCCACCAGACTGACACTAGTTTGGGACTGGGTGTGCAGCAGCTACTTCAAAAACATGCCAAAGGCAGAACACACATAAATGGAGCTGATTCAGGAAAGCACCAGCTGCTGTTTTCTTCCATAAGTTTAACCAACAGCTCTCCAAGAATGCTGCAGACACGTCTCTGTACTGAGTTGAGGCTGCTGCTTGTCTTTTTGCAGAAAAAAACAAAACAAGGAAAAGGAAAGAGATGCTCACATGAACTTCAAATTAGTGCCATGATGAAAATAAAAGAGCATTCTAAGATGAGGGAATAATTCCTCTATGGTCCAAACCTCCTGGCTGATGGCTAAACACCATTCACTCTTGGGGCACAAAGGAGATGAAGACTCTCAGTACTTTTCAAAGGGCAACTAATGGGCAGTTTAAGAGTAAGATCATTAGCTCAAATGAATCAAGAATTGTTTGTGTGTGACAGCCAGTCCTCAGAGAAGCCACATGCATTCTCACATCACAAGAAGAAAACAAATTTATGTCTCACAATCAGCCACACTGCTACTTAATAAACATGGGAAGAGAGAATTAAGCATGCCCTCTGAAGTCCCATGCCATTCTCCTTGCTGTCTATTCAGCTTAAATATTCACCTGCTGTGAAGTCTCAGTGACTACTGTAATTTTCAGTGATGGGCATGCTGCCTTTCAAAAGGATTTCAGCAGTCCTACTGTGAAACACCACTGCTTAAAACACAGCATTTAGATTAATAAAATTTATTGTTCATTGTTTTCATGTTTTACACCATCCTCCTTCTAGAGAAAAACATTCCTTTAGTGTTCTGTTCAGAGGAGCATGATCCTGGAACCCCAGCATACTACCATAAGTATGATAATATTAATAAAAATGCATAAGATCTTCAAAAGAATAAAATTAATTGCAAATATTAAAATTTCCTATAGATATACATAAAAAATTGTTTTCAATGTCATAAAATACTACCTTAAGATAGCATTTAGCAGTGTACTAGCACAAAGACTTTTATTTCAAGAGTAGCAAATAACAATAGAATAGGCTACTTCAGTGGGATGGGGCCTATAAGAAACATCTAGTCCAGCTGCCTGGCCAATTCAGAGCTGACCAGAAGTTAAATGTCTATTGTTAGGACATTGTCCAAGTGCCCCTAAAAATACTAAAACAGGGCATTGACCACCTGTCTAGGAAACCTGTTCCATTGTTTGACCCCTCTCTTGGCAGAGAAGTGCTTCCTGATGTCCAGCCAGAACATCCCCTGGCAGAGTTTTAAAGCATTCCTACGTCTGTCACTGGTTCGCAGGAAGGAAGGATCAGCTCCTCCCTCACTGTTTCCCCTCCTCAGAATACTGTACAGAATGGTGACCCCTCAGCCCCTCTTTTTTCCACTAACTGGGAGGTCAGGAGAATGTATCTTGTCTGGATTTTTGTCTTAACTATGTAAGACCACTGACTGACAAAACAGGGGCAAAGAAGGGGAGGAAGAAGAGACCAACAACAGCTTCCACTTACTTTCTTGCCTCTATTCTGGCTTCAGAGTCTGCATCATGAATTCCCTTCTTTATTGTTTCAGCTAACACTGATATGTGTCTGAAATAAGAAAGAAAATGTTATCCAGCAGTTCAGAAAGATGTCCCACACTTATAAACAAATGACTAATTTGATTTTGCCTTGGTTTCTGAAAACAAACAGTTCACTACATTCTGTAATTTCCATCAAGGATCTTTTGTGACCTTTATTTATTTATTCTTACAAGTCAGTTTTATTTCATCCACACTGCTGTCTAGGAAACAGCATGCAGCATTCTTCATAGACCTTTACTTAGCTATGCAAACTGGATGCTATGCCTGGATTCAAGAACAGACTCCTAAGCCCTAAAGAGTCTTGTGCAGTCTAGTGCTAAGGAAATTGTGTCCCAGTCTCTCCTCACACAATTACTTCAACTGGTCACTAATTTGAAGTAATGTAAAATTCTCAGAAGCTCCTGATAAGACATGCAGCAGACTTCACCTCACCATCTCACTTCAGGGTGCAAAAGGAAAAAAAAAGAATTAAACAAAAATTATTAAGTCAGAGATTTGCTCAGCCAGGTTTTCTAAGGCTGGCATAGGAGACATACTAAACTCTGACAGAATTACTGAACAAATGGTACACCTGTATACATGCTTCTTTTGGGTGGCTAAACATCTCTACTACAGCTACCTAATATAATCTTCTCTCCTAAATGATCCTTTCCCGAATGATCCAGAAAATTATCTCCTTATCCCCAGATAAGCAGGAGAGAACAAACCCACTTGTATTCAGAACTTACCTCTCTAAGGAGTGTGTTTGCCACTCCTGCAACAGCAAGTCTAAAAATTCAAAGCAGCGCCTGAGAGGAAAGAGAAGCAATGCTGAGTTTAAGTTAATTGGGGCACACTGGCTTTGCCATACCTGACTCTGAGCAACAGCCATCTTTGCTTAGGAAGCTTTTTGGGTCACCAAAATTCATTGTTGACCCCAATAAAAACATCAACAGCTCTAAAAAACCCCATTAATCATCAGTCTAAAGTATTAATTGGAGGCAGCTTGCTATAGAGAAGCCTGAAGAGATGGATCGCTGTAAAACAATCCTGGAAGCTTCCTTTTTCATTAAACAGGATACAGGCCCAGAAGACTGACACTGATACTCTGTACCTGTTAGGCCAGGCTTCACACAGAAACCTCACAGTTAGCCTCATGTGGAGACAAAACTTTCCAACTTTAATCTTCCTTCCTCACTTCAGGAATCTTAAGGCTCAAGTGCGCTGAAATGTGTTCAAGGTTTGCCACCAAATACAGCAATCACAAAGTCCTTCCTTTTTTCTAACTT
>VWYI01026834.1:0-46213 GCA_013399455.1 Anthoscopus minutus
ATTATTATTATTATTATTATAATTATAATACTGACTTTCCTGCCCTCCACACATGCAAGGACTGCATATCTGTGCAAACACAAGAGCAGTGATTTATTCTGCTGTGGTAACTAAACCTGTCTTTTATTTCTCTTAAACACTGAACAAGAAGCTGACTCCTGCTCCTCATCTTTTCCTAAAAGTCCCTCCTACATGGAATAGACTCTGGGGTCTGGTTTTCCTCAACAGGAACATCTGGGAACAGATGTTATGCTTGTCAGTTCTTATTCTGACTATGGTGGTTGGCAGGTACTGTTAGAATAACAGAACATCAGTGCTGGAAATAATCAATGGTGTTTTTTTCCCCGTAACTTCCCATTGTGATGGGACTGGCTTTTAGCAAACTTGATTTCAAGTCTGACAGAGAAGAATGTTCTAACCTTTAGTGCCTCCATGCCAGCCTGGATAACAGGAGCAAAGATGGTCTCACTCTCGTTAGTGTCTGCAAACAACTCTGGAATCTGGTCCAACAAGCTATGGAAGAGAAAGGATCAGTGTCTCAGCTGGGCAGCCTAGTGTAGGTAATCCCCAAACACACCTTATAACATATCAGGTCTCCACATAGGAAGATGTTTATCATGAAAATTTATAGTGCAAAAAATAGTTCAAATTTTCCTCACTCAACTTCTTAGGATCTCAGCCAGAATAAAAGAAAATATGCATTTTTTAAATTCTATGACATGCATTTTTTCAAAGCTTGTAATCTAACATGCAATAAATAAAAAAAGCAGCTAACCATTAAGTAGTTCTGGTGTGCTGTAAGGACTTCAGAGTCCTAAGATCACATCCAGGTGTGCATCATGTGCATTGCAAGATGGAAAATACAATGTGGCTCAGAGCCCCAACCTCCTCCCAGTTCTGAGGCAGCATAGCTGAAAAGTGGTTTACTCCTGGCCTACATCAATTCTGGCATCAGAGGGCTGTGGCTATTGCTTTTTCTTTGCCTCAGTGGAGAAAACACAGGGCTTGAAACATCTGCTAGCTTCTGAAGTATTTCAATAGATACCTCTATGCCCCCAAATCCAACTGACTAAAAATCACAAGCATTCACATCCTACTCTCGTGAAGTATAATTGTACTTTACTTGATAACAACTGATCGGGATTCCTCAAAGTCAACAAGGAAACCATCCAGCAAAGGAACAAAAACTTCTGCCACGTCGGTGACCACCATCATCTGAGGCTGAGCTAAGCTGCTTTTTACATTGAAGAAGTGAAGAACCTTGTTATACGTGACAAAACCAACTCGAATTGCTGAGGATTCTTCTTGCTCTTCTCTGTAAGAAAAACAAAACTCAACTGGTTTTAATTCTGAAATCCTGACCTTGCAATAAAAGCAATCCTTTGACTACAAGGCTGCTCTCCGATCATTATCTGCACCGAGAACAACAAAGCAAACAACAACCAAGAAGATGTAATGGCCTCAATCTTTGCCTTAGGTCAAATTCAAAATCAACTGCTCTATTGTTAATTTTTTAAAAAAAAGTTCTAAACATCAACACTATCAATGGTGCATCTCATTCAAACAGTCAAAAATCCCAAAGATGAAGAATAAACCATGTTGACATCATAACATGGGAAAGAGACAACAGTGCAATTAGCTATGTAGCTTGATGAGGACAAAATTTTTATACATGCAGTACTTTGCTACTTCAAAGAGAAGCATCCACATCATCCCAGTTCCAAAGGTGTTACACACCAGGTGTTTGGGACCTTTATTCCAGATATTGCTCTTACCTGTGTCAGTCTGCACTGCCCCACTTCAACCGAGTTCTAACATTGTTTTAAATTTTAGCTTTAAGCAGCCAATTGTCTCTGTAGCTCACACATTATTTAGTTATTTTTGAAGACTCACAAGGAGAAACCTGACCCATATGCACAGAAATGCATTCAAATACTGTTTTTTATTTTTATTTATGTGCCTAAAAATCATAATTGCACGACTCATTACTGTGATTTTCTGAACTCATAAGCACATTTCTACAAACATATTTCTCAGTATTTCTCAAAGTATAGTCAGAGAGGGGGTTCTTTTTTGGAACACAGGTTTAAAAACATCTGCTCTAAAATTTCAGCAATTCTTTTTCTGCACAGGTTTTTGGTACCCCAAGTCCCTCCTCTCAAAGATACAAGCTCAGGATGAATTCCCTGCAGAGGGCTTTTCCCTCGTGTGGGAACAGCAGAATATATCTGCAGGTGTCTTTGTGCAGCAACAGAAATGAACACGCACTGACCTCTGTGTCTAAGCAACACAGTAAAATTTTCACCAGAGATTTTGGTGGAATACCTTATGTTTGTCTTCTTTTAAATTAATATTGTTTAAGCCAACAGACATATCGGAGGAAACTGAAGGGCCTGGCTTTCTTTAATTTTTAATTGTTTTTTCAGTGGACATGGAAACTTTGGCCCAATTTTTTTCACAACAGATCTCACAGAGTGCTGGTGAGAAGGATGAATATGTCTTTTTTGTGATATGGATACACTTGCTTACATTCCCTCCTCCACTTGCCCTATTCAAGTTTCCAAACTGCCAAATGCTTTTTGTTATTCCACTCATGCCTCTTATTTTCTTCAGAGTCATGACCAATCCTGATGTAAAACTCTGAGATATGTTCAGGATAATATCAAACACTTGTGTCCCCAGTGTAATCTTCAGTGAAAAACTACTTGAGAGATGGCCTTACATGGGCATCTGATAAACTAAACCCCACCCTGGACTGGAATTTCTTTCTGGCACATGGATCCCAGGAGGACATAAAAAAAAAAGATTTTTAACATATCCCAGATTGTCCCAAGGATGTCATCTCCCACCCTTCCTCACACTGCTCTCTGCCTTCCTTATGTCTGCTCTCCCTCTGCAAGCATTGTTATTTAGAAAGCATTTTCTTTTTGGATGTTCTTTTTTTTTATATACATGTAGATAAGAAACATCTTTTCTACTTCATTTTTCAGTCTTCCACTGCTCTCATTTCCCTACGTGTCTGTGTTATTTAAACTCTCTTGAAAACTACACCAACCCACTGAAACCTACGCTAAAAAATACACTATCAATAATTATCCAGCAGTAACACTACTGCTGTGTGTTTCATGCTCACAAAGTACATGTGCTCTATTTCATAAAATGGTTGTTGCCTACCAAGATCTGTTCTCTCAGATAACAAACCAGGGCAGAAAAGTCTCACAGCAGAGCAAGAAGCTTTAAAAGTTTTGCTAATTAACAGTAAGTGCTAAAGATACAAGCCACCAGCACTATGGCTTCAGAGAGACTGGCTACTCCTGAGCATTCTGGTTTGACTATTTCCCTGTTTAAATTGATGAGAAAAGGAGGACTGCAGCAAACACAACTGCAGCAAGTGAAGTGGAAGCTAGGAGCTGTGACTGAGCTGATAACACCACTAGGGTTCACTGCAAGAAAGGAAAAGAATGCAAGCTCTATGTGCAGTAGCATGGCAGATTCTTTCTGTTCATACAGTAAGCTCAGACATCCAAGTATAAGAATTGCCAGCAATGTTAAAAATGAACATTTGGTCACTGTCACTGAAAAAACTCCTCTACTGGAAATTCTGACTTTTTCCATAGCTTGGTTTTGCCTTTCAACATGCAAAGCTGCATGAGAAGTGCAGTGTGAGTTAAGCCAAGCACACTAGTACCTCTTTACCTTGGAAGTTTATCTAGCAGAGTCTTCAGTTCATCACATATGAGCTTCACGAGGCCACTCTTTATGTTTCTGTATGATACATCAATCATGAAGATAAAAGCCGGTGGATTAGGAGGCTTCTTGTCCTATACAGAAGAAAAAAAAAAACACCATCCACAAGGAAAATTAGACAGTGTCCAGTTATGAAGAAAAAATTCAGAGGTGGTACCATAAGGCAATGCAAATACAGTGTTCAGTTGTTTGAAAAATGCTGTAAATTGTAAATAGTAACTACTGTGGAGAGCTGGCATGTATTAGGAGAAGTCCAGCCCTGGAACAAAACACTACCACTGGAAAACAGCATCCTAAGGGAATAAAATATCTAAAGGGTAACAGTTCACTAGATAAGAAGATGAAGCACAAACTTTTCTGCTGCAACTCAAGCGTTTAAACAAATTTGCATTTTGGCTTCTTTCTGTACCCCTGCATTCCTTTGGGAGTTCCTCTTATCCACCATGTAAGTGGCACACAAATCGTGCATACACTACTGAGACAAGTTTCTGTAAGTAAGAGGAAGGTTTGTTTAAAAAAAAAAAAGTAATGCCAAGAGCTGTACATAGGAAATTAATACAAAATGACCAGAACAAGAGTAAACATCACAGTACCTAAACTGAGTTTTCTTAAATCCCATTAAATGAGTAATAGTCATTATTTGGTGTCAAATTCAGAACAGCTTTTTCATTACAGTTTCACTTCCTTCATAGAGTACTGACCTCTTAAACAAATTATACTTGTTAAACTAAACCCTAGAAAAATTCCAGTTAAGAAAAATTCATCTAACCCTTGAATTATGACTTATCCTTAGTCCCTAGCAAACTTTAAGCTAAACTGAACATTATACCCTTGATCTCACTCATTTGATTCATGCAAATCAGGATTAATTCCAGCAAACCAAAACCAGGCAGTATTTTTCAAAGCTGTTCTGTTTACTGTACTTGGATTCTTGTTTCAAGAAACTGCACCAAAAACTGCTTCTAAACTCTTGTATCAGATCAGCTTTTATAAAGAATCTCTGCCTAAGCTCTGACAAATATATGGCAGAAACGAGGACTTGTGCTCTCACCACATCCGCTTAGCAAGAGTGCAATAATGCAAACCAGCTGGGATTTGTTAACATTTTTTGTAGCTGTTCATCCTTGTCATTTGATAAGCACAAAAGGAAATGACTTTTCAGTTCTGGTCTTGAACTGGATTTATAAAAGAAGGGAACTCCTGCAACTTGGGATCCAAATGAAAAGTGCATTACAAAATAATGCTACCTTTACTAACTTAGCCTTTCCAGAGCAGAGTGTTATTTTGTAAGGGATTTCTTTTTTGTAACATTGCAGTAAGTCTGCAGACGAATCTTTGTAGCAAACACGAAGACCAGACTGGATGACTTGGCAAGGAAACTCCCTGATTTAAGTGGCCAAAGTTGAGGCTTCAGAATTTGATGGAGCTTCACTGAATGTACACTGAGTGTCCCACACTGTATTTCTGCAACATCTCATCGCAATTCCCTCCTGCTTTGCGGTTTAACCCATGTTCAATCAAATCTTATAAGTTATCTCAGATATCACTGGATTTTGGAGCAGTGCTCTAATGAGCAAGCAGAACTGAATCTTCTCATTTTCTTCATACCAGCAGGAATTTGATGGGCTGAAGAAGATGCTGGTAGCTTCTTCAAGATTTTGTAGGACCCAATTGCTTTTTCTAACCTTATCATGGCCTCAGCTCCACTCACAGGAAGAAAATTTTGCCTGATTCCAGCAAGAACAGAAAAATACATCTGTGCTGCAGTCAGATGAAGTCACACTAGCAGTTTTGTAAAATGAGCTGAAGTTTGAGAAGATTAAGTATTTTATGCTTTCAGAAGTATCAAATACAGTTCTGTAATAAAACCAATTACAAATATTTACAGTAACATGAGCGGGCTCTGGAATGAGCTCTTCAGTGAGCTGATATTAGAAGACAGAACCAATTCCACTGTAACTTATTGGCCAGAAGACTAAGACTCTTGCCAGGAACAGATTACAACATCAAATTCCCTTGATAAGGTTTTGGCAATTTAGGCATGTGTCTGTCTTCAAAATCAGTACAAGACATGTATCTAAAATGCAACAAAGCAGCAGAATTTCAAAGATATCCCCTGAACAGTGCAACATGCTTGTCAGGACCAAACACATGCCTCACATAAAGACTGGTGATCCATGAATTCCTGCACTGCTGGTTGCTCTTGCTTGTATCATGTTCCACAGCACAAAAGAACAAAAACATTGTACTCTCCACACCTATCCATATTTCCCAGAATGCTCCTGGAAACTGATATGCAGCTTACAAGTGCATTTACTCTGAAGAACTTGTTTGTTTTGCCAGAACACTGTACACTGATTTGCACACTGGCAATACTCACTCGGCAATAATCCAAAGTAGCTGCGTATTCATAAGATCCCAGGGACAGCTCAGGCCTTTCATAGTGGTCTATCCGTCGGCCCATGTGATCCAGGTGTTGAAAGAAGAATGGGGGGACTACAAGCCAACACAAGAACAGGAAAAAACATTTATAATTGGGGAAAGAGAGGAACAACACAACAGATTCTTTCAGCAGATGCAATATACTCTAAAGCACTAAGAAATCAAGTGGGTTTGCACCAACAATTTTCACAGAGGCTGGTCTTAGGGTTCCTCAATGAGTACATATTCAGAATGCTTATTTTTCACATTTCTGCCTGTAAAAGTGCACATGTGTGTGAGTGAGTGGAATATCAACCTAGTTTCTTAGCCATTTTTAGTCCTTATCAAAGATTTTTTTTCCTAAGTGCTTTCTGACTAAGACACTGTAGTAATACCAGCATGATTTAAAATAATACTGCAACTTAAATGTCCTCCTTCAAGTGTTCCCAGTGCATCTAAATTTCCCTTTATGAGAGTTGAAATTGTCAACAAATGATGAAATTTATTATCTGCTATGCCTGCACAAACATTAGAGCTCCAGGCAGCAAAGCAGTTGGACTGCGTCTGACAAGGTTCACATTTCAGAGTTGAAAAGATGACTGTATTAGGGAAAGCACCATACCCCTGTGATACAGCTGAGGAAATCCAGCTTGATACAAATGTCTAGAAAGGCTGGTTCTGGCAAAGATTTGGGATTTCGCCAAGAGCACAAGAACAGTTACGAGTCACATGCAGCACACTTGAACAAATATGGCATGGTATCTTCTGTGAAAACCAACACTTGTCACAGTAAGATTAATAGCTTATTTAACCATTGCATCCACAGTCCTACACAGGATGAGGCTAACATGGGTATAAATATTTGCTTCTTGCTGTAGATTTGCATTTCTTGAAGAAATTAATGTTTTCTTTCAGTACAAAAATTGCTTTCCATTAACAACACAAGCAGTTCTGTATACTATGTTGTCACAAAAGTTTTAAAATAAAGTTTTGATCATGCCAGACTGGACCTCATGAGTCAGCACTGTTTTCTGTATATTTTTTTTAAAACTGCAATGAACAAATGTTTCCCTCTACTATTTTCGGGAATTGATTTTTTTTTTTACTTGTAAAATGAGCCTAAAAATCTCCCTAAACTATTTTTTATTAAATCGGCAAGTCAAGGAAAGAATTTTAAGGATACAGCTTCTTTTTAGCCTTAGGGAACTGATATGACTCCCAGATTAGAGAAACATCACTTACCATCATTTATACAGTTACAAAATCCACACTGGTACCTCCTGCCACCTTCAATGAACTGCATGAAGGGACACATGTAAGCTTTGCAGCGGTTGCACCGGATGGGGCCGGTCTCCCCATGGTTTACAAGATAAAGAGGTGTCTGTAGGGGAAGAGGTACAGAGAGAGAGCAATGGAAACATGAAATCAAGGAGAGCCACAAAGAGTTAATTCACATTTAACTCGTTACAGACCACCTGATGAAGAGAACATTTATTGTTCAGCACTCACACAAAAACTGTTCAGGCCCAGAGATCCCCTCAGGGGCTAAATTCACAAGTTCAAGGGCTGTATTCTGATGTTTATCAGGAAAAGAATTAGGATTCAGACCAAAACCCCACAATGTTTTGCAAGCACTGGAAGTTTAGGGCTCCACACTAATTTTCTCCAGCAAAGGGTAATTTTTACAGCTCACTAAGAAAAATCTGCTGGAGTCAGGTATTTTGGCTTCTCTGTCAGATGGAGCTTTTCCTGAAGTAATTTACTGCTGCTGGTCAATTGCAAAAGGGTATTTGCTGAGAAAGCCCTTAATATTTTGTCCTAAAAGCTGCCTCCCATGCTGCCTTGTTAGATGCTACACTCCAGTTTAAATGATGTCAAGGTCACCAGCTAAAGGGGGAGATTTAGGAGAAATACTAATATTTATTGAAGGAAAGTACATACAGCAAACAAGTACAGTACCTCAAGCACTTGTCTGTTTAATTACACTGACCACACTTGCTTACAGGCCCTGCCAAAACCCACAGCTAAAGGAAGACATTTTCCAGATGCCTCTTTCCATAAAAGATGCAGCAATTGAAAGATTCCTGTGATTATTCTTAAGAGTTAGAAAAGTCATACTTGCAACCACTACAGAAATGGAAGTTTGTTCAATTATTAGTGAAACACTGATTTTTTTTTTCCCTTACTCCCTTTATCCCCAGCTAAAATCTCAAAAGGTAGGAATGAGAAATGTCCAGAGTTTGGGCACACCAGATCCCTACAAGAAGAAAAATGCTGGCAATGCCTTTCAATGCTAACACATCACACTAGCACATTCTTTTTCCTGCTGCATAAGGATGCATTTTGCTAAGGATTTTCTACATAAAAGTAGATTTTTACTACATGGGTTTTATGTGCTCCCTCCTGCTTCACTGAGACATTCTTTCACTTTGTGATCTTTCCTCTATGCAAATTGAGTTTAACCCAAATTAACCAATAATGCCAGCAGGCAAATATCAGGGTCATTTTTCAGACATACAAGCCTTGGCCATGAAACTTGCTCATCAGCCATAATGGCTTAATAAGGTTTAAAAGTTCTGGGGTTTGTTCATTACTTGGCAATTTTCTGATTATCATTCTGCTGTATTAGTTTAATGAGACCTGGATCTGGCAGTTAATATTATCGTAATATCTGACCTGGTAGGGGAAAAAAACAAGACCAAACCAACTCCTGATGCATTTATACACATTGATGCAGTAACTTTCCACCTTGGTTTGATACATTTCATATTTAATAGCCAAGAAAAACTGCTCCCCAAAATGTTCACATTTTGATACATCAAAATTAAGACTTTTGCATCAAAGACATAAACTAGAACAATTAAAAAATAAATGCCATGAGTTCAGACCCAAGTATCTACATTTTTACACACATGTAATAAATTACCTTCTTGAAGACAAAAAAATTAAGGAGAAAAAAATAAAACCCATGAAAAGCCAACCAAAAATCTATGTGACAGAATTAAGGAGTCTGTCAAACAAAGAAAAATTTTTAAAGCAGTCTTATTTGTTTCCTTACCAATTTATTAACTGGAATTTTTAGAAATTAAATTGAATTTACATCTCAGTGTTTTACCACTTTAAAACATTACAACCATTAACACATTTAAACACATATAAAGAAAAAGCTATCTCTGTGATAATTTCAGAATAAGAACTCAAACCAAAAGCATCAAAAATTCACTTCTTGATGTGAACAACACAGTTGTGAAAGAAGCTTCATCTCCAAAAAGCTGCAATTTTTCAGTGCATCACACTGTAGAACCGGACATCCCACCACCCCCTCAAGAGAAAGGAATTTCTATCTCTGTGTGTAAACTGCTACAGCACTTCCAAACATCAAAGTAATTTCTGTCAGGGTAAAATAATTTTTTTAAAAAGTCGATTTCTGTGGGAATATAAAAAGGTAAGTAATATTGTGCACGCAGGAAGTCCCGAGTTTAAATCAAGGATGCATAAAAGCAGAACAGCGAAAAAAAAATTGATATTGAATGGAAAAGTCTTGTTTGGTGTGCTCCACTCTCAGTAGATGTCACTGTACACCAGAAGAAAAAGCAGAGAGATCTCTTTATGCTCCCAGCAAAATCAGTGGCAAACTCTCATAACAGCAGGGGAATGGGGTACAATTAAAAAAGAGGGTTTTTTAATTTGGGGAGCTTTGTGTTGTTTGTTTTTTAAGTGAATGTAATACTCCTGTTTCTTTTGCCTTTCCACCTACAAAGTATCAGCATTTTCTTTCTCTCTTGTCTCAGAATCAGTTTTGCTGGGAGGCACAACACTGCAATTTTAGGTTAAAGCAAAGGAGGATTGGGCGGGAGATGGAAAATGCTGCAAGGGATCTGCACAAACTTTAATTTCTCTGGAACCTTGAGGCCCCACTGAAGTGTGCAGGCCTTGAGAGTTGATCTGATAAACCACAACTCAACCCCAAATATAGCTGCAATAAGAGGAGTTTTATTTTGGAAATATTTCAGCAAGATCATCTCTCAGGAGTCAGAAAAATATCACAAAGCAACAGACAGACACTGGTGGCACAGCTCCAAGATAAAAACATCCATAAAAATTTCCAAAGGGACTGTAACCTGCACTTTAAAGTCTGAGAAAGCTGAATTTCTATTGCCTGCTATAAAAATGAAGTCCTGACACGCTCCTGAGGGTGATGCCTGCAAACTATCACCATATTCACATTGCAGGACCTGGACCACAGCTGCAAATCTTAAGTGTAGGAGTAAGGGCTGTGCTAAAGCTCCAGATCATCACAGCACATCTCTGGGAAAGAACTGTAAAGAGAAAAATCCTAAGTGAGAGATCCTCTGGAGAACAAGAGAGGCACATACAGATACTGAAGAAAATGAGCCATTTCTCAGACAATGAAAGAAACAGATCAATGTCTCTATCACACTCTTACAGTGTAAGCAGTGCTTCTAGAGTTGTTACTGACAGTTACATTGATGCAAATCTAGTCACTAAAATATTCCTATGAGAATGTCAAGATATGCTATACAACATAACTTTCTAATGAACAAAGGGGAAGGCTTTTTCCAAGCATGGCACTTCTGCCCCAGGAAAATGTTATGTTTAATTAGTACAGTAAAAAGATGACAAAAAACTCCACTGGATAATCAAAGCGAATTCTGAAATGTAACACTGATGTTTTTTGGAAAAATAAAACTAGGTCATGAACCTAAGTGTCTCTGTTTCCTAGCACTGTTGAAGGGGTTTGTTTTCTTTTATTCTATCACTATAGATTGCTTTTGAGAAAGATTAACCAGTCTACAAATAATCCCTTGGTTTTGAGTTGCTTTACTGTGTCACATTAAAACATCAAGAAAGCATCTCCCTTTGTGATGTTCCCACTGTCTTTTATCAGAAGCCATTCCCTCTGAAGGCAAAGAGTTATTTTGCCTATTCTTGGCTTTCAGATGCTGAACATGCTCAGCCTCCTCAGCTGATGAGTCAAGCCAATTTGGACTATCTCCTCCGCAAGGTTCACAGCAGGTCCAACAATCTTCTGTACCATACTTTCTTTCCCACTGATTTCCTTGTTTGCTTGCAAGACTGCAGCAAGGCTAAAGCATCACCCACATGATGCAGAGTCTCCTGGCTCTAGTGTGGTTTTCACAGAACACATAGAAATGCCAAGAGCACGTTCAAATCTCCTCACTTAAAGTCCCTCCAGGCCCAGGCTGCACATTCCTCTGCATACACAGCACTGCAAACACACCGTGGCATGGGAGCTGAATTTCAAGTGGACATTGCATGTGGGATATGATCCAATGCGTAGGAAAAAATCTAGGAAACTATTTATCAGCTTCTGTGTATCATACCTCAGCCTATCCCTGAAATCCTTACTCAGCATTCCCTTTTTAAGGGAAATATTGCAATTAACTGAAGGGAGTTGGCAGAGTGAAGAGTGTAAATACAGCCTACACTCTATGCAACAATAGAAGGATTCACAAAAGTTTGAGGATGGGGCTAAAATACATGTAGTAAAATGTTGATGTAAAAAAACACCCAAATTAGTTAGCTTATTTCTTTAGCGCTTCTGTATCATACAGGTGAGAGAAGGAGAGGAAAAAAAGGATTTTTTTATCCATTATCCATCCCCTAGAGAGGCACCCCAAGTTCTGCTGGTTGTGATGCCAGGGTGGGAGTGCCAAGCGTTAGGAGGGCAGAGCTCTGCAGCACCTCTCAGCTTTGCAGTGCTGACTGCTCCCTGGATTAACTGATGATAGAAGCAGGAGTGTGAAATTGGCTAATCAAGACATGGTGCTGCACAACACACTCCCACAATGGTAGGTAGCATTTGAAACCCATCAGGTCTCAGCCAGACCTGGCTCAGCCCAGTCCACCCTCAACCCAGTGGGAGCAGGAGCTGCTGCAAAGGCACAAACCCAAGGGAGGAAAAAGGGCCAAGCAAAACCACCCTAGGACAGCACTGTCATTGTTGCCAGCACCCCTGAGGGTGATAAGCACATGTTAAATCACATGCCAGGGCTGAGGTTCAGGACTGTACCAATCCACAGCTCCATTTCCCACATTATCAGTACCACAGGTGGTCCAGCACTGCAGTCCTTGTCTGAGACTCTTAGGCAAGATTGTTAGACTAGCTGTAAAACCATTGAAAAGTAAACAGGCAAGGTTCAAAAAGCTTCTCTACAGAAATGGTAAGTAGTAATTACAAGGGATTAGCTTTACTGGCCATAAGATTTTCACATTAAAATTGAAGCTGGATTTTCAGTGATATGATCTCTGTCTGGCTTATTTCACAAAGCCAAATAGAACTATTAAAGACACCTCATTCAGGTATGATTTCTGGCTTTCTTCAAATCACTGCAGGAGAATTCTAAAGGATCTTCAAAATGTCAGACTGAAGTTGGGCATGAAACACTGATTTCTGGACAGGCCAAGTCTCTTACTGTATGGTGCTGCATGATTTCTCAAGGTAAGTTCATCCTCTCATAATTCTTTTTATAAGTGACTGAACCAAACAATCATTGCTAAATAAATGATGAACCCAACACCAGTTTAAAACACAGGCACAGCCTGTAAAATACAAAGATAATGGGTTACTTGGCACATCAATTCTGTTTTAAAAAGTCCAAGACCATTTAATGCAAACAAAGCTGTGACCATTTCTATATCCTTAGGACAGGCAATAAAGCAACACTCTAAACAGTGCTCAGGGAACATGCAGCTCCAGGTTTAGAGAACAACTATTTCAGTTTACACATGAATCTAAGTGGGCTATAGTGACCTCTGAAGCAACACTTACCCAGATGAAATTCTGTACCAGAACATTATTAATGTTATTAACATTTTCACAGCAACACAAAAACAAAACCCCATGTTGGATTTCAGATCCATTTTGGCCTGCTGGGCTATGAGCAACTTTAGGGACCAATTAGATGTCAGGAATTTTTCCTTTTTATACACACACATACATATAGGTGGATAGGCAAATGCGTGTCCATACACATGATGTATGTTATCAGCATATGAGAGAAAAACAATTGCTGACCTGAGATCATGCATGAAAATCTAATGAGTGAAAGGTTTCCCTCCTTCTCAAAATCAGAGCTATTTCTCTTTTGTTAGAAGGCATTACTTTAACTTTTTAAATGCTCATGTTTGCATTCCTAAGAACTTTCACAACAGGAACCGTCTGTACTTCCAAATATATTAAATAAAGAAACTTTAATTAGAAAAAAATGCATAGAAATCTTTAGGAGAATTTTAATTAGAGATGGAAAGAATTGTTCTGCTTATGTGCAGCCTTTCCTGGACAGTATTTATTAGTGAACATACCTCTAAGGCTAATTAATTTGTTTCCACTGAAATCTGTAAGAACTGGGCATAGTTAAAGCATCATGCTGCATTCCCAAGCCAACAAGAGCTAGCCAATTGCCATGGGAGAACTCTTAAAAGTACAAGGAGAATTTTTGCAATGTGAGCAAAAAGCAGCACTAAACAGCTTCACCTCAGTAGCAAGGACACTCAGGATGAGCTTAATGCCCTTTATAAAAGTCAAGTCCTTTCTAGGATGGTAGTTTTGAAGGTCAATAGTAAAGCTAACTCTTACTTCACAAATACCACATCAGGTCAGAATGTTCCCACTCCGAGTCTCTCTTCCATGAATACTGCAATTGCTACTGTAATAGCTGGGATGCTTCAAGCAGACTCTAGAACCTTCAAACATTAATAATATTTGTATGTGACTTGCAACCACCTTCCTCCTCTTTAATTGGCACAGCTGAGAGTCACAGCTATGTGGACCTGAGACATGGCAGTGTGCTGCTTTGGGCTGGGGCACAGTTAGCTTTCCTCACAGTGCCTGGCATGGGGCTGTGTTTTGGATACATGCTGAACACAGGGATGTTTCTGTTCTTGCTGAGCAGGGCTCACCCAGGGCCAAGGCCTTTCCTGTTTTCCAAATTGCCACACTGTGAGGAGACTGAGGAGACACAGCCAAGAGAGCTGACCCAAGTTGGCCACAGGGATACTCCAGACCTAAGGCCTCATGGTCAGTATACAAAACGGAGGGAAGAACAAAGAATGGGGACACTTGGAATGATGATGTTCATCTTCCCAAGGCATCATTGCTGTGATGGGGCCCTGTTCTCCTGGGGATGGCTGAACATCTGGCTCCCCATACAAAGTGTGAACTCACTCCTTGACTTGATTTGCTGGCATGTATGGCTTTTGCTTTCCCTATTAATCTTTGTCTCAAGGCATGAGTTTTCCAGCTTTTAGCCTTCCCATTTCTCTCTCTGATCCCACTGGTGGGGCAGTGAGCTGCCTGGGGTTAAACCATGACATGAGGAAAGCAGTCCTGTGAAGGACACAGACCTTCTCTCTGGGGAGATGATCTGTATCTCTCCTTAGTAAGTACACAAATTCCATGTAATAACACACTTTACATGGCAGCATCCAAAATACAACATTGCATAATATGGATAGATAAATAAAATATGTGAGAAGAACTCCAGTTTAAAAAGTGAAATACAAACCTTTCCCCTGGAACTTACTCAACACCAGTGTGTTCTGACTCTCTGAATTTTTCACCTGACAGATCAATAGCCCAAGTGATTTTTAACTTGAGTGCCATTTTTGTTGGCAAAAACGAATTCTCAGTATTATTGACCAGTTAATTAAATGGAGACAACTATACTTTTTATTTCCCTTTTACAAGTGCTGTTGCTTACATTAAGTTTTTCTTCTGCCATTACAATTCTGAAGGACAGTCACAGTCTCTGACTTACCAGAAACTAATTACAACATTCTCATAAAGGCTTTTTCTCCCTCTTAATTTCAAATTTGTATAAAACCAGTCAGGAACTCTGATTACAGTATCAGATTATATAAATGCCATATTTTCAAGTCACTGTCCTCACCTCTATCAGAATTACATCCTTATCACAACAGTGGCACAGATATACTACAGAGAAGTATTTTAAAATGAAGGGTAAACTTTAGGACTATTTTTCAATGTACACTAACAACCAAAAGACAGAAGAAAGTAAATGAGAAAATTTGCTTTGGTTAGAAGAAGCTCTGCTGCAAAAGCCATTGCTAAACCTGCCTCTGAATGCTCATTCTAGTTACAGACTGTAGTTACAGGCTAACAAAAATCTTTCTCCTTGATGATGAAGTCTTGGGAAGTAATCCAATTCCCAATGATTTACCACCAAGTACAGACTAGCACAGGGCATACTCCATAAAGACAGCCTCATCTAACACAGGATTTATACACCTCTAAATTAGGCATTGTGAAGCCAAGCTTACAGGCACTGACCTCCAGAGTGGTATAACACTGGCTGTGTGAAGCACTTGCACATTTTTGAGAGTTCTGGGCTCTCCACAACATCAATGGCAGAGCCTGGCACCTCAGAGGAGCTCAGCAAAGCCCCCAGACATTAGCCTGCTGCGGGTCAGCTGAAAAAATTAAAATGAAACTGCTTTGACAGAGCAACAAAGATTGCCCTGCTCCAAGCAGCCTCAAAACCATGAGCCCAAAGCTCTTTCTCAAATGAGAGCACCAACAAGGATGCATTGGAAATGGTTTTAATACCTGAAAATGTGCTTAGGCTCACACCAGTATGATATACAGCGATATGTATTAAGGTACATCACATATGCAGGGCTTCTACTCCCATCATGTTCTAGAACAAACAAAACAACCCAAAGATATGGACAAAATCATTCCCTGCTCTATCTGGGATACCAGAACACACACAAAATAATCCACACAGACAGCAGGACAGAATTGTCAACAGTAGCTCTTGCAGAACCTTTTCTCCAAACAATTTCCTTATAACTACTATCTTACTAGCATTATGGACAATTTTACTGTCCAACACAGCTCTTGAGGAAGGATGGCATGCCAGAGAGGTGTCCTGATTTCTGTCAGGTTAGTCACCATGCAGATAAGCATGACCTAGTTGATATAATGTAACCCTTATGAAGGAAGAACCCTTCAACAGCATCTCTCATTAAAAGCTCTTAAATTAGCCAAGCTCTCATGCTCTCTGTGGTAACAGCCTCCTATGAATAAGTAAGCAAATAAAAGACAGAAATCAAAGGGTAAAACCCAAATGATGGCTTTTTACAGTGGGTAGGTGTTATCAGCAAGCACCTCTCTTCTTCAGAGCCAACTTATTAATGCATTCCTAAAACAAAGGAGCCCTCAGCAGGATGTTCAGCTGGAATAATTTCATCTTGCAGACTAAGCATTTCTCACTCTCCTCAAATCAGAGCTCTGCACAAGTACACAACTGCTAATGACTGTGCGTGTCTGTCCAAACATGTGCTTCAAACTACAGCCACAGCCTGCCTGCCCTGCTCACTAGCTGTAAATCAGGGACAGCAGAACCCGGGTCCCTCAGAGCCCAAAGTCGTTTGGAGGAGCATGAGGACTTCCCTAAAACAAAAACCACACTGATAACATTTTGTTGTTATCACCTCACTCAATTTTTAGCTGCTGCTGCCAACCTTAGAACTCCAGCTAGGAACCCATACTATCATCCATCCCATGGCTTTCCAAATAGCTCAGACACACTGGGCTTCCAAATTTCACTATTATGAAAAGGTAAAATGGCTTTTAGCTCATGAACACCAGCATTTCTGAGAAGCAATTCCATTCTCTAAACTAGTTAATTAACTGATAAGAAAATGGAGCAAAATATTAGATTCCCACCAATAGATATTCTAAAAGCCAATAAATTTAAATAAATAGGAAAGAAGATGGCAGAGAACAATGACATAAAACTACTAAGGAGCAAAGAAGGCAGCAATTTAGATATTTAAATATTTAAAGCTAGAGATAATTATTTGAAATTGTTTATATTGGATTTTATAATATGAAATACTCTTTTAACTAACTTTTGATGGCAAGTAGTATTAATGCTAAATCAAGATCACATGGTTTATTTGGGATCTGGAAACATTCATCCATCTCCAAAACAAATTCATGTAGGGCTTGGTTTAGGATGATATCTGTGAGCACTAGTTTATTTTTATAGACTGTTGCTAAAGCACTGGTGGACTAAAAATAAGTTCTGTCAAACAATGATACTGTACTCTCAATCTATAACAAACAAATACTTTCCATAGATCATCCAAATCAGGAGTGTGAAAATGAACTGTTATTTTTGAGAAATAATAAATACGAACTTGGAAAGATTAGACTGTGAAATTTGTAGTGATTTTAAGACACTGGCAGAAGAGGGAAGGCATGAATATTTGAACAGCCTTTGTTTCCAATGATAAATAGTGCACAGGCAATGTTCACTAGTTCATGATTTTCTAGATTGGCTGTTGTTTTCTTGCAGCAACCTCTAAAAAACTGTGTGCCCTCCATGGATTTCCCCCTGCTAACTTTCAGCTTGAGAGCTTTTCTGGATAAATCCCTTTCACTTCCCCTTCTGAGTCTCAGTGCCTGCATGCCAAGGGCTGTTACCTCACCTATCCTACACAACCCTACAACCATCTTTACCCAGTGGTCTCCACTTAAGCCTTAAATTTGCTCTCATGTGTAATTTAACATTTCTGAAGTAAAGCCTCTTTTGTGAATTTTCCCTCAATGTGACCAGCTACTGTCTCAATCTTAATTTTGGCTTCCCTACAATGCTTTCATCATGCAGCTTTACCAGGTCACATTTTTCTCTTTCTCACTGCAGGGGCAAACCCTGTTTGTTTAGGGGTTCACTTGAAACACATTCTGCTTATTCAAAGACATGCATGAGATCCTTTCATTTACTATCCTTATCTACCATCATTATGATTTCAATTTCTGTCCTTATCTCCTACAAAGGTAATTTGGACCCTATTCATTACTAGAAATGGAGATATCTGGTGTACACCTCTTCAAAACACATCCCTACTCAATTTTTTGTTCCTGACAATTTTTTCTCAGATCTTAGGTAAAATAAATTTAAAAAAAAAAAATTCACTTTGTATGTGAATATTCCCATTTCACTTTTGGAGGCAGGGTACCAGTCTACACTCACATGTAGACATTCCACTTGGCCAAAAAGAATCCAAAGTGACTTTAAATTTCAGACTTTCAGACTTTCTGAAATCCCAAATTACCTCTTCCCCTTTGGAAAGCTTTCCAGCTGAATGTGTAAGAATATTGTGAAGTCACCAGATCTAAATCTTTTAGCTGAAAGCTCCCAGGTTCTTTCCCCTCCATCTCCTCTTGAACCCTTAGTCAAAGGAAGTAAATACCCAGACCTCAATTTCCAGTCGAGTTACTGTCTTCATGAAGGCAATTGAGAGTTTATTTTCTAAAAAAAAAAATCCATTACATTTACAAGTCACCCACCCAAAGGGTGACTGTGTTCAATTAACAAAGAGAGTAAGGTCTTGTACAGCTGGGCTCTCCATTTCATACACAAACCTAATTCTGCCACTGCCAGAAGACTTAGCTATTTCTATTTTTTCTTAACTAATTTTTTTCTGTAGTTATTATGGATAACATGCTGTTTATCAAGAAATGAAGAAATTAGACAGATTTTCACTTTGAAATCCAATAGCATGTGATGAGCATCACCTGTAGGCACTGTTAAAAGACACTATCTCCAAAATAGGGTGGGTATTCTGAAACAAAGAACTTCCTGTGCCTCACAGTCACCAGTTTCAGGCAGAACACACCATACTAGGAAGTTCAGAAACACAAATAAGCCCCTGAATGTATTTTACCTCTATGAAAACCCCACTTCTTTCAAAATTAAAGTAGTTATAAATCCCATATGGAAGACCATTTTTATTAGGAAATCTTAAAGAGTAAGATCTTATTTTGGCAGCAGCAGTGAAGACAAAGGGCACAGGCAAGCCATGGAAAAACTGCCTCAGCTAAGACTGCCCAGCTCTTCCCATTCTAACATTATCTCCCTACTTCTTACAATTTTACCAAGCTGTAATTGTTCTGACTAAAATTTTCCACACTGGGCTTTTTCCAATTTTGAGAGACATTTTTCAGGCTCCTCCAAAAGAGAGGCTAGGGAAAAACACACTGCTCTTTACAGATTAATGAGCCCCACTGACCTTTTCAACAGCTTGAGAGCACTAACACTTCACAATGGGTGGGTCACCAAGCACATCATCTTGCCAGTCCCAGGAAAACCCCCCCTGAACTTGGCCAAGCACAAATGTTTGGACATACTGCAAATTTATGTATGCAGAAGAGATTTAGATTTTAGCAACTCATTGATCACCCTGTCCAAACACAATGAAGGAGACAAGGAAGCCATGTGTGGGGAACGTAAAAGACTAGAGGGAGACTCTGAGTGCAAGATGCACAAATGAAGAGCCAACACGAAAGTGGATTTTGCAAGTGGCACCTGGGTACAGAAACTGGGATGAAGGGCAGTAAGGGTTGGCTGATAAACTGAAGGGGTAGAGAAGCAACAGCAGGAGTTTAATCTAGGAGAAAATGCAAGGGGGGCAACAAGCCAAGCGTGCACATTTCCCTCAAGAACTGGAATGAAACCCGAAGTTGCTGTCTAGCAGACAAATGGTGAGACTTCTTATCTGAAGAGCCATCAATAATACATCCTATTTCTCTGTGGACTACAGAGAAGATAACTATAGTCTACCCTGCTAAAATAATACTCTCAGCTCAAACTACAGAGTTCTGCTGGATTGGAAGTTGTCCATCCTGATAAAGAGCAACATCTGTTTTTTTCCAAGATATATTAAAAAAAACCCCACCAAAAACTACTAAGAATTTATAAGCAATAAAACAAAGTTCAAGAAAAATCAGACTGCAAAACCAAGCACTGAATGTCTTAGCAATTTTAATTAGGCTTTCCTCTGCGGGCAGTTTATGGGGAGTTTTTGAAGACACAATCACATACTACAACTTTGATGAAACCCCTGCTTTTTTCCCATGACACAGCACTCTGGAGTAAATCAATGTAGGACATGGAAAGGAAATGCATTCTGCAGACTTTGCAGAATTTAGAAGCTGCAGAATTTAGAAGCAATGGAGGACACAGAAGATGAAGACCAAGCAAGATAATCCCACAGATGATGTTGCTAAATGCTGCACTTGAAAAATGGATTTATCCCTGCCATTGGTAGAATCCTCTGGGGGTGCCAGGAAATCTGGGTAATTGTTTTAAGACCAGAGAATACTGCAGAAAAAATACGCAGAAGAACTAGGGATATGATTTGAATATGGAGGGTGAAATTAAATTATTTTGTGCAGACTTCAAGGGAAGAATGCATTTCTTCAAATCTAACTCTCCACATACTAAAATTACCTTTGTAACGTAACATTAGTTCGTGCTCATCCTCTTTTAATACCTTTGCCTAAAACTTTGTTCCAGCAGAGTAAGCAACTGACAAAGCTGGCATAAACTAGAGGCAGGTGTGGAAGCACCAGGAATCCAGGGCAGTCATCACTCCCATACCTCATCCAAATGAAAACTTTTGTCCTTTGAAGCAATACCAGGACCCAAGGACACCTCAGTCTTCTGCCAGCTCTTTACGGTCGTACCTCACATAAAACACCCTCCCTGCCAACCCAGTCAGAGAAGAACAAGTCTGCAGTAATTTGGAGACACAAGCCCAGAGGACTGACACTCAGTATGCCCTACCTCACTTGGTGGCACAGCAGCAAAGGGCTGGATGACAGCTGCCAGGGGGATGCGGGCCTGCTTGGCCATGTCTGAGGTCACTGGGAAGCAGTAGGTCGTACAGCGGATGTATCGGGGGCTGGCGTGGCCTGCACAACACCACAGAGCAGAATGAAAGGCTGCCACAAGGAACCTGCCCACCCCAGCACACAGCAGAAAAATCACAACAGCACAAAGCAACAAGTGCATGTGTTACATTAAATAGATGCTTGCTTGCTCGTCCTCCCATGTAGGCTTCTGCCCATCTCCCCTCCTTATATCCCAGCCCACTGCCCAAAGAAAATATAGATGATACCCCAGTGGACATGTCAACACTGTACATAAAGGAATGAGGCAGACTGATCCCTACTGTTAAGACTGCTCTAATGAGCTAACTGACTCAGAAAACATTGTGTTTGTCTTAGCATCACCCTGCTCACCTATATTGAAAAATACAGGGTGCAGAAGTCACCACCACACTTCCAAGAGGACACTCAACCCAGGACCCCCAAAGAGAAATTACTGAGTGCTGCAGACAAGAGCCCTGAAAGGAGTTCAGGAATCAGCTTCCTGATGCTCCCCTGGAAACCAACAAACTGCAGCCCTGCTCAGTTTCTTGGAAGGAATTTCTTGGATCATCAGAACAGCATTATCCCATTCTCAGATAATGCCAAAAAACCTTGGTGTGTTTTTTTATACATTTAGTACATTTTACACAGTTTATCTCATCACTGATAAATTACTGCTGGGCTGAATAATACCATCAGTTTAACCTGCATTAAAATATTGAGCCTGCTGTCAGGAGCAGCATGTGGAAGACTGTACTTCCAAGCTCCAGGCAGAAGTAAAGGCAGATAAATTCTTCCTCTGGCCAGTGTACATCAACTAGACAGCTTGCACACTGCCCCTATCACTTGAATAGAAATTCATATCTTAAAAGGTACAGTGCTAGTCTAGTCTTACTGCGTCCTTTAGCGTCCGCCTTTTACATTTCCAGAATAATCCAAAAAGGATTTTCAACTTGAAATGTCACACCTTCAAAAATTTTAAGTTAAAAAGGAAAGTTGTCTCAATCATTCATATTCTTTGAAAGGCCAGGAAAAGTAGAGGAGGGGTTAAACCAAGGTGTAAGAATTCAACTCCCACTTCCCTCCTCCTCTTCCCCACTTTTTTCTGTTCAAAGGAAGCTTGCAATTTCATGTCCAGTTTAGAGCAAATACCATCATTTTCAATGACAAATTTGACAATTCAGTCCTTATTTTATTTAATGATATTAGATTTCCCCTAGAAAGTCTCCCCAAACAGTAACAAGGACAGTTACCTTGGTCCTGGATGATGCAGTTGGTGGTGACAAGGGGAGGAACTTGTCCTCTTGTGTTTGTGGCATAGACCTGCCCTCCCCTGGCAGCCTTATCATTCTCAATTACTTGAATCTGATGAATAAGAAGCAAGAACAGGATGAGAAAGGTAAGTCATGCATTCAGCTACACTCATGAACAGGCTAAGATCTACACCAAGTAAGACTCTGGCTGAAACCTAGTTTATAATAATTTACTATATTATGTTATGAAATGTTCATGCAGCTGACTCTGCTGCCCAAATTTCTTTCCCATACACTGCTCCCTGTCACTCTGTATGGTCTCTCACTCAGGTTTAAGTCTGACACTTTTCAGGATATAACCAAAGTTATATAAAGCCATATTTTGTTCCACACCAGAAATCAAATCACTGAGAGGATACCATCATTCCTCCTCTTCCCTCAGCAACGTGGTTTAGAGCACAGCCAAACAGCTGTGGGAGGCAAAAGGAAAAAAACCAGGGAATTCCTGAAACTGGCTTGGCCACTGCTGCTGGTACCTCATGGAATTGTGTCTTTACTGCACATGAACTTCTAATAATAGCTAGGGAACTTCAGAAGCTTCTGTTGGAAAGCAAACAGAGAAGAAAAACTAAATTAGTTGCAAGGAGTCTACTATCAATGTCCAAGAATTATTTCCTAACACACTGGCAACAGTCTGTGGCCTGTAACTTTTTCTTCATCAATAAAGTTTTCTGTACTGCAATTTAAATATACAAGACATTCCTCAGAGAGCTTGCTAGATCTTCTGCTTTACTACTTTTCCCTGCCTCCTTGGCGTGTATACTTATAGCTAACTCTTGCAGTAGAAGTAAAAAGGTTTTGCTCTAAAAAGGTCTACTGGCTGAAGAAAAAAAAACACTCTGAGACTTAGCTCTGCAAAGGATCAGTGTGCCACAGCATTCTGCAGCTAACTGACCTAAATATATCACTGTTCTTGGAAATAATTGTTGACAAAGCCCAGATGCAAGTTTTCATAGATGTTGTCAGGGTATACATCAAGCTCTAACATATCTAAGAGAAATATAAATCAACAATGGCTACAGATAAGAAGTAAATTTATCTGGTAACACTACTATAATTATATAATGTAAATATAACAACAAGACTACACACAGTTGTACTTATTCCTCATTCTGAATTAGCTTTTTGTCTTCCACAGACACTGACCCAGATCATGTTTCTTTTAAACATTTGTTCTGATCCTCTCTGTAAGGCTTAAACAAACCTTTTAACCTATTTTAACATGGCTGCTGTAGTCAAGACTGTTTATGCTGTGTGCATAATTGAAACAAGACAGCAGCTCATGTTTTCATGCCAGACCTCCTTCTCCCCCTGCCCTTTTTTTTAGAATTAGACAAGATCATTTTATCCTCTCATGTAAAAAGCATTGCACTGAAACATTAGGAATGATTGACTTAAGGGCATTTGTTATTTATACAGACACTTGATTCAGGGGTTTTTTTGCACAACGCTTTTCAGTTAAAAATTGCCTTTAATGAGACAATTGCAGTTGTTACATTAACCCCTGAAGGACTAGCAACAAGTGTTTTTCCAAACTTCTTGGGGGTGGGGGAGGTTTGCATCAAATTCATCACTGAGTAAAGAAAAAATCTTTTCTAGAAGGACAAAAGAATACCCTTGCTTAAAGAAGCAAGACAACTTCCTACTAGACAGCATGAGACTTTTGCAAAAATGTCTTCCTGTACAGCAAACCTGCCTCAGCAAGAAGTGTAAGATTCCTTCACCCAGACTAGCCTGATGTGTGGTGGTGAACATGTTTTTTAAGCAGAAAGTTCTAGGTTGAAGCTGCTTCAAGAATTCTGACTCCCTGGGAACCTTCTGACCTGTCCAGATGACTGCCAGGAAGTGTGGGCACCAGAACACTTTCTCTATGAGTTTAGCACACGATTGCTTTTTATTTCCATCAGCAGCTTCCAGTAAAGAAGTTAAATGCTGCCTGTGCATCACCAGCCCTTTCTTTGCATACCAATTACACCACTTCAGAAAGATGGATGCAACCATAACCTTGTTTTCTCCAGCATCATCCTAAGAAAAAACACCGTCCCACTGGTGCATGTTCAACAGCTGAAGCTTAAGCATCAGGTATGTTCCAGGCTACTGAAATCTTTACAAGGCTGCAGCAACTGGAAGGATGGCTCAGGCAAGTAATTCTAGTTGCCTGAGAAACTCTTGAAATCAAAAGGCAAAATGGCTTCTGAGAGTGTAACTTCTCAGCACTGCCAGGACTGCACTTCCAGAGGTCCTGTATCCATATTGTTTACAAATCCTACTTGGGGTATCTGTTACTAAGTTCAAGCCTTCAAACTTTTCAGAGTGAAAAGGAAAGGTGATAAGCTGACCTGAACACAAGTAGTTCTTCAGTACTTGTCACTGTCTCATTAAGAATCCTGCTGAGAATTCCTAGTGAAGTACTTCCTATAAAGTATTTGGGACATACTCATGTATGAGTTTCCCATGTTAGATAAAGCTATAAAGCATCTTCTGTACTCAAACTAATTTCATACACTAATTGATCCAAAACTGACACAACAGAGTACAAAATTTCATTAATTAGAAACTGCAAGAACTAGAACATGTGTTGAGAACCAAGCCAGGTAAGTGCCAATGCATGTTATGAAAAACCTCACCAGCTAAAATGAACACTTATAACTGTCATTCCTTTATCTTAAATGCAGTATAAAGTTATATTTATAAAAAATTAGAGCCACATTACTTACTGGGCTTGGAACAGAGTCAGGATCAAGCTTCTTCTGCGGTGGGCCTGAGAGCTGTGCTGGACTGCCAGGAAAAGCACCAGGATACGACAGCTGAGATGCTGCCATCTGAGGACCATAGTTTGCTGCAGAGTTACAAATGACAATTCATTTCAAGTACTTAAGTTCCATTACCAATGCTTAGCAACAACCTGTACCATGCAATTAATTCTTACTCAGCTAAGTGTAACACCTCTTTCCCCTCTGTTTTCAGCAACGAAAACTAAAACTGAGCCAACTTCTGTGCCTCAGTTTGGCTTTAGTCTGTTTTTTTAAAAAGTAAGAACAACATCAGATGTGACAACTTTGGCTCCAAACTTTTCAGGTTTATGTCAAGTAGGACGTTTTGTAGAGATTACCACAGCTACTCAAGCCAGGCCATAACCTCAGTGAGAATCACTCCACTAACATCAGTCAATGCAAACTGGTTATCATTAGCTGGCTTTTTGCATTCAGTTACAACCCATTATTGCTATAGCAACACATTTTTGAAAGCTGCTTATGACAGTACTCCAAGACAGAAAGCAGCCTATACCTTTACAGAGTAAGAAAGCCCCCTTCCCGTAGCATGTTGTGCTTTCACCAATTACCAACCAATAATTCTGTGTTTGACCCAAATTAATCTCCTTTTCCTTGTTAGTCTCAACAGAGTGCTAAACTTGTGAGTAAAAGTAGAGCCTGTTTCAAGTGTACTGGCTGACAATGCACATCTTTCCCTTCTAAAGAAAGGAATTTCTTTTCCTATTTCCTTTCTCCCAGTCAGTTGAAGATTCAGCCACAAACTGACACAGTTCCACCAGAGGTTGTGCCTGCACACTTTGTTTTCAATCACATAACAAACATCCCTCCCTACCTTGCTGAGGATGGTATCCAGGCCCTGGAGGCTGTCCCGGAAGGTGTTGCAAGTTAGGATTTGGAGGGACAGGTCCAGGGATTCCACCCTGCCTGGCCACAGAAGGCAGTGCTGGCTGAGTACAAAGGCCATTAACACTATTTGCTGGCGGAGGAGGCAGCTGTGGTGCAGGTGGCAAACCCATCTGCTGCTGGGTTGGGGGCAGCAGCTGAGGGCCCTGGAAAGCCACCGCATGCCTGGGAGACACGCAGGAGCTCGGAGAAGTGCCAGGACCTGAGTGAGAAACTATGTCAGGTGAGTGAGAAATGACAACCTACCAAACCTGTGTCAAAGGTGCTCTGGTTCTGCTCAATACATCTCCATAACATACAGGCAATACTGGATCCCATACTGACAGCGCTGCCTTATGAGACTCTATGTGTCTGACCACATGACAAATCATCGTTCAAGTCTCAGCTGTTTCAGTAATTTTATTTCTTTTGGCTCTATCTGCAATAAAACCTTGCAGCTGGGCTAAATGGGGAGAGAGTGAGAGAAGCCAGAGTCTGACAGTTCTTCATTAGAACACATATAAATCACTCTGCTTTCAAAATACTACTTCATTTCAGCATCTGAAACAACAATCTTTTTGCTCTCTTATATAATCCATTTCTCTTATGCAGCATGCTTTTGTTTGTCTGCTATTTGTATTTCCCCATTACAGGTTCAATGGAAAACAAATCTACTTGATACTCAAAGATGCAACATGCAGGAATTATTTTGTACACACTGGCAAGGAATTGTTTGTTGTTTATAAGATCCAGATTCCAATTAGAATTAAGAGGACCCTGGAAATCGAGGTTTTTTGAGACTCGCAATCTGTAAACACTTATTACTTTACAAAACCTACTTTTTTTGGGTCAGATTTTCCCCTTAAGACAAAGTAAGAGAGAGTTTAAAGAGAGCTAGAAGAATAACCAATATTAGGTTTGAAGCAAAACAAGCATTGTGTTCATATACAAACACTGAAATACATCTTCTATCACACATGTTAACTGAAAAAAGTCTAAATGCAAAACACAAGCCTCTCAGCACATAATGAGAACACTGTGTTTTACATAAGTGTTTTAAAATTGTTCATATAATATATTTTGCATAATTTAAACACATATCAGCCTTTGTGGCTAGAAGTAATTTACATGGAAGCATCACACAATCACATCTTTATGGCCTAGGTTTGAGATCGTATAACATCAAAATAAATGAAGATAAATTTAGATTAAAACCCAAAAATATTTAGATGAAAAAAGAAAATAGTCTTATAACAAGAGAAACTGTAAAAAGCTGAGAAAAATTAAACCCCGTCTCCATATTATGCCCATGCCTTGGCTGTTACTGACATGTTCACTAAGTAATTTCAAAAATGACTGATGGGATACCTGAATTTTATGCATGTCAAACATCAATTCAGAATAAACCCAATACTACTGATTTAAGGAACTGGATGTGATAAAAAAAAATTCTAAGCACTTAAGCCAATGATGGTGGTCAAAGGTCTAATTTTCTGGTCAAACAGAAGTTCAGTAAGTTTCTAATTATCAGTCCTAATGCTTCAAGTGATTAAAAATCAATCAGATAAGCCCAATTACCATAGCTATTTATCTGCATGCTGTTCAGCTGGTCAGCAAGTTGCGCTGTGGAGGAAGCAGGTGCAGTATTTGGGAAGGCCGCTTGGGACTGATGACTGTAGGGAGGATAGGAAGGTCCTGGGTTACTTGGAGGTGGAGGACCTTGAAACCTAAAGGGAAAGATCAGTGCAGTCATGCAAAAAAGTTACATCAACCAATCATAATTCTCAAAGATCTCCTGCCTCCTCAAGGTGGTGCTGAAACAATTAATTAGGACAAAATCCTAATGGAGTATGCTCATTTACACTTGTATTGAAATACACGAAGGACAGAGAGATTGCACACTTGTTTAATAAAAACAGGCAGCCCATGTTTGCTTGCACACTTGTTAGAAACGAAGCAGAGTGAGTATGCCATGGCAAAGTGAGAGCAGTGATAACCCTAAGTCTGAAGATTAAGAAACAAGCTTCTGAACATATCACAGCATTCCATCCCCTTTCCAAGCTTATGAAGGAAGATTCCCTACCAGGGGCGAGTGAAGAAGATTAGGAGAAAAATCTGTGAAGAGAAGAAAAGGAAGTGAAAAATTGTTGAGGAGCATTCTGTAGTAGAGGAAAAAAAGATGCAGGTAGAGAAAAACCTCATGATTATCAGATGTGGAAGACGTGAATGCAAGAAAAATAACTAAGGAAAATAAAGCAGTAACACATGCCTAGTTTACAGAGGTATTTTCTACCAGATCACTTCACTCTGGTAAAATAAGATCTCAGATTATGTCCCAGAGTCAATCAACATGAATTTTCCTGTGATCCCTTGTAAAACTGAGGATGGGCCCAGCTACTTCAAGAACAGCAGAATTCACATTACTTGAAATTTTTATCTGGATACTTTCTGGCCTAGAACAGAACCTCTGAGCAATTTTGGAAAAAAACAAAGATCAGGTGAAGAATAGGAGATGTGCAGCTGTAAGGGCAATGACTGGAAGCTATGAAAGAGAATCAGTATTTTGCTAGGTCTACATAATCTTGAACAACTGATCACCAGTCTTTTTCCTCCTTCTCTCAGTGATAACAAACAGGCTTCCCTATCTTAACATGAAATAACTACACAAAAACTAAGATGCACAGAAGTAGATTAAGATTTCAACCAGCTACAAGAAAAATCTTGTCAAATGGTATCAAGTTCACTAAAACTGAAGCAGTTATAAGTATCCAAACTAATTTTGCCACTCTTGGGAGATGGGGAAAACAACTAATATTTGACAAAATTTAGTAAGAGCTGCATATTCACTCACTTTACCTGCAACACACACACACAATGTAATAAAGCTTGGCTATCCACTCATACAACCTTTTTTCAAATGTATCTTTCTACAGCTTTCACCTGTCCCTGTTTTCTCCCTTCCCATTCCTGTCTCCTTCACAGAGAGGTAACAGAGCTCAGATGTCAGGTATTGATCCTTTCCAGTCACCTCTGTGGCTGCTGTCCTGGTGTACCAGACCCATTCTGGAAACTGCTCTGGCTGAATTGCTGTGCACCAGGTGGTGGAGGCCCAACAGGAGCTGGAGATCCAAAAGGCACAGTTGATTTTGACACACCTGCAAAAGATTAAGTGCTTTTATGTAAAACTCTGTAAGAAAGAACAAGATGGGCAAGAAACACAGGTGTACAGCTCTGCTCTAGCATGAAGAATAACAGCTTTGGGTCACCCTGCTCAAGCAGAGTGCTTGTACCAGAGGTTCTTTCCAATCCAATCAAAGCGATTCTGTTGGAAAGCACAGATTTTTGTTCAGTTATAAAAGCAGATATGAAAAACTAAGAGTAAAAAGGGAACAAACAGCAGTTCATAACTTTCCAGCAAAGAACCCAAGAGGGACAGTAAGAAAAAAGCAATGAACAAGCAGACACTGCAATTGCCAGTTTGGGGCAGCAATAATTCCCTGAATTATCCCTGTTAGATTTCAAGGTGGAAACAAGAGGTCACTTTGATTTCAGACCAAGGTAAGAATGAAAACTTAAAACAACTTCTCAAAATAAATACAAAAAGAGTTTCCAAATGTAGAACCTGCTCTCCGGTGCCGAAAATGGCTCTTAATTCAGATCTAGCATAGTGACCGTGAAGAAACTGTAATTTATGGAAACAGCAGTGTTGAATGAACAGCCTTTCAAACTGAATTTCTTGAACTATTTTCCCTTTAAATTACTCGAACATAAAAAAAATCTGGTATGAAAACCAGTATTTACCCCAAGTATTCTAAAGTCACTTACCAGAAGCACTTATATCAGAATTCTGATTATATTCAGCATTTGATTAGAGTAACACAACTCCTGCTGCCTTCAATAAGAAGTTTTAGAGAAACTGGGTAAAACTTCTTTACTGTTTCCTGTTGCAGTATCAGTGTAAAGTTTACACAAGGTAGAAAGAGATGCAAAACACCATTATAGAAAAGTAGACTCTGAAAATGAATTTTAAGCCAAAATAATACCTGGTTGAGGTGCTGAGTATGAGGAGTTAGGGTCCCCATAATGTCCATAATGAATTGAAGAATTGGGTGGTCCAAAACCTCCTATTCCTGGCTGGGACTGGGAATATGGAGGAGCTGCAACATAACCTTGTTGACTCATGATGGCAATTTTCTCATTCCAAGTATTGTGTCCTCTTCAGGAATCTGCAAAAAGGAAAATGACACCTGCTACTATTCAGCACTCTCTGTGCATTTTAAAAGGCTATTAATTGTATTCCCCCCCAAAAAAGATAAAAGACACATCTGAAGGCAAAAAATCCCCCCTGAAGTCAGGGGCAAATATTGGTTCTCCTTGGTAGCTTAGTTTCCTCAACGTTACCACATGCTGCATCTAAATGGGATTTACCTCTCCCACACCCACGGAGAGAACTGTAAGCAATTCATGTGCAGATGGAAAAAACTCTCAAAGCAAAGTCCCAAACTATTCTTTTTACTGGAAGAGCCTTGACTTCAACTACACATGGAAAATACACTGTGATTTATGCTCCCCAAATACAAGTTATCCCAAAGAACACACTGAAAAATCAGGAAAGGCAGGATGACCAGAGCAGAAAACTCCCCCTAGGAAATCCTCCTCCTGTGCTAGCACACCTTATTTTAGAAGAAGTGTGGAATACAACGCCAGTTTTCCACCAAACCTTTTACAAACCTTCTGCATCAACCCCAATCCATGAAAGTGATGGAGGATTCCTTGCTTTTTATGCTGGTGAAACAAAGAAAAAAGTACAGGATAGAGAGAGCTCCTAATTCTGGTTGTTTTCTGCATTACTGGCCCAGGCCTGAGCAACATTTTCACTCCAGAACTCTACAGTGTGCCAAAATTAAGCACAAGATATTCCACAAGGGAAAGTTGAGGCAGCATGGCCTCAACAGCACCGTATGGTGCCTTCGCTGTTATCAGGCATCTTCTCCCTAAGTTTCACATCTTGATCCTGCTGTTGTTAGATAAATGAAACAAGCAACCCCCAGAATCTGAGAGAAAGCAATTCAGAAAGAGTTTTCCAAGGATGACAGCACTCACAAGATATGTAATTTCTTTCTTGTAGTCAGATTTTTTTTAACAGGATAGAGTAACATTTTTGAAAATTTTCAGGAAAGAGTGTCCTGATAACTGCCATCATTTTAAGAAGTAGAAAATCTGAACAATCCTGTGTTGTCAAGCCATATGATTGTACTTCACCAGATTAGTTTTCAGATATCGAGCCCTTGCCACCAAGGGATCTGAAAAGTTATTAAAGTTGTACACTCTGCAGCCTTGACAACAAGCTGCTTTTTTTCCACATGAGAACTTCTATTTTGATAGCAGATTGAATTTAACACTAACAGAATTTCACTTTCTTGAGGCCCAAATTAAACTGTTATGAGAAATGCTGAGGATCCAAACCCTGAACAAGCATTTACTACTCCCGTAGAGTCCAAAGCACATAAGCCAGAAAGAACTACACAAGCACATAATCCCCAAAGAACTACACACGACATAAATTAGCATTTCAGGTGTTGAGTGTTCCTTTGAAATAAGCTTTCCCAACCACCTGTACTTCATAATCTTAAACTGAAGTGGAGTCATCTTTTAACATGGAAACTGGATGAAAACAAAACACTAATTGTGCTCCAGAGGCATACGTGAAGGTACCTCGAAATTACAGCTCCAAGAACCCACAGATAAATCTATGCTACACTGGCACATGTCAGTAAAGAAAAGTTATCCCTATCAGAATGCCCATTCCTAGGCTTCCCAAATTAAACAGATATTTCTGAAGAAAAAAACCTCAACAGTTTTACTGATCACCCACATCAGACAAGAAATCACTCCGAGCTGCATACAGGACCTGGCCCTCCCCACATTTTTCAATACAGTACAAGATTTCTCAGCTGCAGTAGTTAACTACTTCCAAGAGTTAATCCTATGGAGTTTTCTCCTATTTATTAGTTAAGAAGGTAAACACAGGGAGAAGGAAGAAAAATGTTTAATCAGAGGCTTGGTGCTGCCAGCTGTACCTTCTTCCTTCCCCGACCTCCATCTATAAAGACGTGGCAGTGAGAGCTTCAGTTGTTCCAAAAGACGCTAAATTAGCATTAAATTACCTACACACCAGCACAGACATATATACACATTTTATATCTATATAAAGAAAGAGATTTTCACTTAGAGTCAGCTGTAACAACCTTAAGCTGCAAGAGCATTCAGAGGAAATTACTTCCTCCACAGCTTACTCACACACATACAAAAAAAAAAAAATCTTGCCACGTCAAACTTCCCACGTCAAACTTCCCCACCTGCTTGCATACACACAGAGGTTGTGCTGAAGTGAGACAGGAGCTCTAATCCCAGACAAAATAATACAAGTTTTTTGAACACAGTTCCAGATTCTATTTAGCATCAAGGATATTTAATCTCTTCTCAGGACAGGTGTGTATATATCAACTATCACAAATGAGTGTTTTAAGGTTGCCTGAAGAACTATAAGCATTTCAGAAATTACACTGTGGGGGAGGGTGTGGATGCACCACCAGATTATGGTAAGAGTTCATATAGGTCATGAAAACTTTTTCCCCCTGTCTCAACACTAGTTTACCTTATACCCCATAAGCTAGGGAACACCACCAGCACTGAGGAACAGCTGCAGAATTTAACTGACCTCTACTACAGAACAGGCTATCACCTTTTTTCAGAAGATCGCTGCACCTATGCAAGGCTCTGGCATCTGTCTCTGTGAAGATGTAAAAGTTAACTATGTGTAAACAGAATTAGGACAACAGGAACAGAAACAGGCTCGAGTCCTTGGCTCCCAGAAGGAGAAGTATTAACTTTGTATTTCTTCGGAGACACAGTACTCCCCACACATCATCGAGGCAGAGGTGCAGTCCCTTCCCATGGCAAGCTGCGGTGTCAGTGTGCCAACCAATCTCGGGGGTGCGCACCTTTATCTACTCACACACACAGAATGCAACACAGCCGACACGTATTGCAGGGCTCCTTTCCGGTAACACATTGCGAACTAAGCTATCAAAGCAAAATCTAAAATTTTCCCCATTCACCGTCAAGCCTGCAAAGCTTTTCTACATTATTTTTAATACCTAGAACTTTTCTCTCCCACATCGCCTACGAGTTTTAAGCCGCAGTAAGCTCGCAACAGGTCCGGCCCCGCTCTCCGAGCCACGGCCCGCCCCGCGGCAGTACCTGTGCTCGCCCGGGGGCCGCGCTCCGCCGCCGGCTACTCGCAGCCCCCGGGCTCCGCGCCGCTGAGGGCGGCCGGAGCCCCGTGCCCGCCCNCCCTGGGACGGGGTTTCCTTTTGCGCCGGGGCTTGGGTCCCGCTCCAAACGCGGAGCTGCTGTACGAAAGGGATGCGTTTTATTTCCTCGTAATGCGCTTGAAAAGCAGAATCAGTTAGGTTGGAAAAGATTTCTGAGCCCATCGAGTCCAACCTATGACCGAAGAGCACCACGTCAACTGCACCATGTCCCTCAGCGCCACGTCCAGGCTTTCCTGAAACGCCTCCAGGAGCGGTGACTCCACCGCCTCCCCGGGCAGCCCATTCCAATGTCTAACTACCCATTCTGTGAGAAAATCTTCCTAATGTCCAAACTAAACCTCCTCTAGAGCAGCTTAAGACTGTGTCATCCTGTCGCCAGCTTACCTGGTCGAAGATGTATATATGTATGTTTACAAATACATTTTACACATATATAACTTACATATCTGTATGTAAAATTATGCCGCCTGAATATCTCCAGTGAAATATGATGCAGGTACTTTACCTGTTTGCATATTCCGGTTTTAATTACTGTTCAAGCGTGTTTAAAAATGCTGCCTTGGTTACGGGATAGGTAATGTTTTTCTAATTAACGAAGTAGAAACATGGGAGTAACATGAGAGAGATGGGAAGTAACATGAGGAAGATGTATTTGTGAAGTTACTTTTCTTGCCAATCACAAGTAAACCTTGTGTTAAAGTAAAAAGAAAGGAAACTGGTAGATGGAAAAAAGCAATCACTCAAAGAATCACAGAATCATAGAATACCTTGAATAGGAAGGGACCCCCAAGGATTATCAAAATCCACCTCCTGGCCCTGCACAAGGCAGCCCCAAGAATCACACCACAACAGCTGTGTAACCCACATGCAACTGGAATTCAGGTTCCAGAGGCTTTCTTAGCCTTGTTCTACAACCTTAATAAGCCTTTTTGTATGTACTAAACAGTTTTACTTAGAGCTATAACTCAATAATGGCTATGGCCTCAAAATAAACTGTCCAAAGCACTCATTACTGTACAAAGTAATTCTGAAAAAAACCTCCAGTGCCCTTGAAAGAGATGTCAAAATGAAGACACGCAGCGGCATCCTTGACTTGAAAGACTCACTAGAAACCTCAACAAGCAACACAAAGTAGGCAGGAACAAGGCTTGGGCTGTCTTATTCTTGCTACCTAGAGCTGGATTCACCATTAAATAATCTTAAGCTGGTTTTCTACATGTTATCAGCGCCAATACCGTTGGATATGTCAGGGAAAGTCTAAAACTTTTCAAATCTCTCCCAGCTGTGTAATCAGAATGGAAAATTTTGTCCCCGAGGTGACAAGCATCGGTTAAACTGGATGTGGTTTTGGCTGCAGGGTATCAGTGACTCTTTCATAAGCAGGATGCAAACCAATGCCTTTCATCGTTGCTGTGCTGTAGTTTCACCCCTCGCCCCTATCTCTTTTCCTGGTTGTACAGACACATTAAAGTTATGCAAAACTCTTCTAAAATATCACACCACTGAGGAAAATAACAGGTTTAAGTTTGGGCACTCCCTATTTTGCCAGGGAGGCAGGCAGCCACTGTCCCACCAGTCCTGCTGTGTCTCGCTCCGAGCTATTAACAGTAAGCAGCTGTGGATAACTCAGCACCGAGGAACCGTGCACTTACTTGGCCACTGAATACTTCCTATCAGATTTCTCCTCCCCAAAATCAGCTCCAGTGAAACCGAAACGTGAGATCAGTAAAAGATAGCAAGGAGAAGCCATGGCATTGGCAGTTCTTCCCTTAATTCAAGCCCACTCTGGAAATGGATCAAGATGCCTCTTTTTTTCGAGGATGCTCCTGTTGTCCTTTAGCTTGGCACATTGAGACAAAAGGCATGCAGCATATCACAGTCTGCATGTTTGGAAGCTACAAGTAGGATTTATCTACCGTTTTCACCTGTAACATTAAAAGTAATTTTAAGGTTTTCAATTTCAGAAACGTGGAAACGTCATTAAAGTGTGTTATTGGTCTGGAATGTAATTTCACAAAAATGAGAATTGCTAAACTATTTTAAGTATTTTTATTAAGTTGTTTTAATTAAACTGTACCGTAAAATCTGGGAATCTGACTGGTTTGTTCTAGATTGTTGTCAGCAATGATGACCTTGTAGGTTAAATTACCTTTCTTAACAGAATCATTTAGGTTGGAAAATTTATCCTGTAGTGGTACCTATGCAATGCTGCTGAAAATGAATGTGATTTCATACATGTCAGACCTAATTTGGAGTATACACAGGCTCTATAGAAGGCTAGGTCAAATCTTTCAGCGACATTATTAAAATTGTTTTTCAGTTATTATCCTTTTTCAAATAATTTGAAATTGGACTGTTCCCAGAAATTACTACTGGAGGTGTATAAAAGCCCTTGCTAAACAAACTGTGCAGATCTCCTGTCTCTATCTCATAACACATCCCATTAAGACAATGGGTGTGTGATCCCAGGAAACCTAAATCCTATCCTACCCTTTTCAGTTACTAGATGTCCTTAAAATACAGCCTTGCTACAAGGTGCCAGGAAGAATCAGAACTAACCTTTCTCTAGAGGAAGATGTGGGCAATATTTGGCACATTCTTTAAAGAAAAGACTATTTCATCATGGGAATAGTTCATAAAACTCCAAGGATTATACATTTTAAAAGGTGCTTCTTTTTGTTGAAACTGTTTTTCTTCTTTTATTTCACTTGTATGTCCTGCAGACAAAGCTACAAGTTTGCTTTTGCACATCAGAAGGGTCCAAAGAGGTATTCACATAAAGATGATTCCTTTGTTTTCTTGTCTTGCTTTTGCCTACTGTATATTTAAGGTCTATGAAAAACAGCTTACAGCTCAGTGTAAAGCGCTTTACAAGAAAAATGGAAATTATATTTAAAAATATGATTTGATTAAAATGAAAGCAAAGACTTTGGTATAAAAAAATAAGTAGTCAAACTTTGAAGGAATTATGTTCTCAAAGAAATCATGTTTCATATTAGAAAATACTATACGAAGAAAAAGAAAAGATGTAATATTTCAGGAAGCAGAACACTACTGTAAGAAGAAACACATCAATGTTGTGACTCAGCTACATTTCTAGTATAGAAAGCTAAGCGCAGTAGAAATCTGAAAGAGGGTACAGCAGAAGTGAATATTGATATTTTGATTAAACAGTCTCAAAGACAATTAGAAAATATCTTTGGAGTGCACCCTTTAAACACTGCCCTACAGGGAATGAAAAAAGCCAAGGGTTTTCAGAATACCAGACCGATGTAGGTGTTGCTTTCCAGGGAAAACAATGCAGGAATGTTAAAATCCTGGGCATACATTCATCGCTGTATATTTTAAGTACCCCATGTTAACAGACACTTCCTACAGGGAATGTTCACTATGACCCATTTCAGCTCGAGCATGGGGCCACAATAAAGGAAGAATTAATTCCTTACTGGTTTGTTGGTTTTTTTCTCACTAAGGCAACTCAGGCTGTGGATCAGAGCACCCAGAACCACAGTGGGTCCTGACCAGTCCAGGAGACCACTGGGAGGCCATTAGGGATTGCTGAGCACACGGATCATGCCAGTGCATCTCCCTTTTTCCTTCTGCTGAGTGCTGACCTCCCACTCCACGGTGATGGTAAAACTGTGCTAGCCCTTGGGCTGCTTCCAGCACAAAGATGTCCTGGCACCTCGTGCTCGTTAAATTTTCCAAAGTATTTTTAGATGAGAAGAAGTGTAAATCCAATTCCAATTCACAAACTTGTGTTCTGTTTGTCTGAATTCATCTGCAAATTCATTTAGACTGATTATATGTTCTATTACCTGCTGTGAACTGGGATGTTTTGTTGGTTGCTGGTAAGCTTTAGAACAGCTGCACTGTTTCACCATAGAAATGGCTGAATTTTTTTATACCCTGCAGAGGATGGGAGGACTGGGAGTGCTTCACTCCTTCCCTGCCCCAACCCTTTTAAACATCACTAGCTAAGTCCACCATGACAACCCCTGTTGTCTCCATGCTCCCCCAGAGGACAAAAATCAGCCATCACAGAGGGCATTCACTGCCTCCCTCAGAGACTGTTGGTAGAGTTTGCTGGCATATCTGCAGAGCAAAAAATTCTATTTAGACACGAAGAACAATATGCAAGTGCAAGAGTACTTAATGCTATTATTTGCTTAGGAGAGACTATGGGTCTTGAGAACAGGGCACTTGCCCTAAAGCCAGAGTCCTGGTCTATTGTTAAGTTGGTCCCTCTTAGCTAAAACCACTTTATTTCCCTGAAATTCAGCAGAACAGAAATTTTTATAAAATGCTTTATGATCCACATGTGTTAAGTTCTATGCAAGCCACACGTTACAAAAGCAAATGTGTGTTAGCAAAATGTCTGTGGCTGCTTTCTCCCAACAAATACTTTCTGGCTAGTTCAAGCCTCTGGATTTCCCAATATCTGCAAACTGTGAGACTCCTCTGCTTATTCTCACTGACTGTTGCTATTTTGGTTTTCTAATGAAATCAACATTCTGGCAACTCGATCTGGAACATTTACAGGAGATAGATGTGGTATTCTGAGAAAACTGCTGTGATGTTTCAGCTGGGGAATTTCAATTATTTTTTTAAATTCATTTACTACTGTCTAAGATGCATGAGAGTGGAAGATTGCACTACCTGGTCTTAACAAAAAAAACCCCCAAGATTTGATTATCCTGCTTTAATTGCTACATAATGAACTGCAACATAAAAACAAAGATGTCTTAGTATAATCTGATTAATAATGTATCACTTATAAAGCACTGTGAATAAACATTAGGCCACCAGTCTGAAAGAACAGCAGAAAGTTAAACCATCCTTTCTGTATTTGCTTGCTGAATGTATGGAATTTCTCAAACATTGATATATTTCACTTTTACATTCAAAAGCATCTGAAGCAGCTTTATTTACATTGTCTTTCATTTTACATTTCCTGCTTGTGTTTAAAATTTCTGATGTATTAGTGGAGTCTTGCTATAGAGCAGTACTCAAACTTACCATCAATAAAAAAGAGTAGCTGAGTTCTTCATAACAAACTGGTGATTTGATTGAGTTACATAAAATGCAAATACTTCTATGTGTCACTTTGACTGTGCTTCTGCTTTACTCCACCATTAACCTCGAGGTAAAAAAATCTACCTAAGCATGGAAAAAATTACATAATGGGAAAGAATCTCTGTTTTTTGTAAAAAATACCAGTCTTGGTTACAAATTATTTTTCAAAATGCTGAGTTCCTGCTATTTGTATACCTTTAGTATAAAGCAACTGATGCCTTCCCCATGATCAGCAAAAATAAACATCAGAATTATTTTTTTAAAAATCCATCATGTTATTTTTACACCATAGAAGCAACAGAGGGATAGGAGAGGCAGCTGACATTAAAATTAAGGGCAGGAGCAAAATTCTACATCATGCTTAGTGCCACAGCATGCTTGGTAGATTTGCACTGGGGAGGCACATAAACCACTTTTTCAGCACTTGCAGACATGGGCAGTATTTCCAGGCTGGAAAACAGACAGATCCACGTCAAGGCCAGCTACAGAGTGCATGAGCACCAAAAGCAGAGGCCTGTACCAGAGGCAGAAGGAGATGAGAAGTCTTGAAAGTGGTTCCTGGTAAGAAGAAGAAGTGCAACAGGCAAGGCTGCAGGATCAGCAGGGGTTAAACATCAAGGTGTTTTTGGAGGGCAGATTTTTCCAATAGAATCTGCTGCACTTGGAAAGAAGTTAGTTATCAAAGAGTTGAAATTCTTGTTCCTTTTGCCAGGAAAGAAGATAGCTGGATTGCTTCTTAATCTATTGCAGTTATTTGGATGGGAAGTAAGATTTCATGTGGGGAGGTCCTGGTTGTGTCACCTCTGCTTCTCTGGTAAAGCCTAGCCAGAACCATTCAGAGGCAGAGAGAGCAATTCTGTCTGCCTTTTGCAGGCAGAACTTGTTGCCAAGGCTACTTTATATGCCCTCTCCTTTTACCTTTAGATGCTGTAGTTGCAACCACCAACATCAGACCCATTGGGGCAGCCACTGAGCAAAATACTTCACTGCAGTTGTAAAGTGAGTGTTAGAAACTGCTCCACAAACCTTACAGCTTATTTTGTAATGCAGAGGAAAGAGGGAAGGAAAGGATACTCCAAGAGGACTCAAACTATCAAACTACAAAACTACAAGTAGGGAATTTCAGAAGTTTTCATATTTCTCTAGGTTTCACTGTATATCTAGGAGCTATTTCTCCCATTTTCCAGGACCAGACAAAAACATGAGAGTTTTCAAGTGTAGAAACAGAACCCAAACTTCACAAAGCCCATAGTGCATTATAACTCAGTTTTTCTCTGCTTCTCCTGTTCTTGTTTTCACTATGGAAAAATTCATTCTTAGGAGCCTTCCAAGTAACAAACAATACCTGCTTTAAACTGCAATGCAAGAATAGTTGGTTTTTATGCTGGACTGCAGCCAGGCATGTAATTGAGCTCTTTCCAAGTAACCAGTCAAGGGGAGTTGAGCACCTCTACACTTGCTAACAGGAAAGAACATTTAAAAGATGAACTCTGATGCAGGTGAGTATTCATCCGACTAATTTTAAATCTTTGTATTCAATCCTAAATTCCACATTAAACCATAATTTCAAAATTTAGTAGATTATTGGGCATAATCCATAGCTCAGCTATGATTAAAATATATTTTCTAACTGAATATGATCTAGTTGCTCTTGACTAATTTCACTGTTGTACATCAGGGGAGAGTTTTGCATGATGTATTTCTCTAGCCCAACAAGCTGGCATGAAATGTTCTTTCAATAGGAAGAGGGGAGATCATAAAATCTGACTGTCTAAAATGAACAGATGGATAAAAGGTGCAGTATTACTTAACTACCACCTTTAAATGACAATTCAAAGAGCAGGATGAAGCATTAGGGCAGAGGTGAGGAAAGTGGAACACCTGCTTGCATTACTTACATGCATGTTCCATTCAAGGCTCTGCCAAGCTTTGGCAAAGATCCATCTTGATTCCCATAGGCTCTGTTAAGGAAGAATGTGATGCAGCATCTCCCTGCCAAAACCAGAAAGAAAATTACACATAAATAGTCTTCATTTTATTTTAGAGTCTTTTATCAGAATTTTTCCAGCTACCGAGGCCAAAAATGTAGTCATTCCATCTCCTGGGAATCAACATGAAAAGGAAATAGACACCTAAGAGTCTTTCCAAGTCCCAAGAGTAAATTAGTTCTTGCTTGCTAAAACACAGGGATAAGTAAAACCAGCAGTGGAATGACACCTGGAAACGTGAATTCTTAGCCCAAAACCCTACTTCTAGATTAACAAGAAACAGTAATTCCAGTGTCACAATTTTTTTATATGTTCACAAACCTTGCAGTGAATGTGTTTTACTTCTTCTCACAACAAAATCTTGTAGCTATTTTGTGCATTAATTTTTTGGACACAATCTGAAATCCTTGTCTTTTCATAAAAAAAAACCTTCTCAAAAGATTTTTGTCCAAGAAGACCAGGGAAGAAAGAGTTTACTTCTCTTTAGCCAGTTTAGGAAAATATTTCCTGATTATCCAAGACTGGCAGTGGTAGGAACAGGTAGGACAAACACCAAAGGAGAGGTCTCTTCCCCAGATTCTTGTCTCTTTGGGTTATTCATACATTTTTATATCTTGTGTTTAATGGTGCAGGTCTTTGGCTGCAGAGGGCCTGTGATATGTACATGCTTTGAGATTAATTTGACATTAATTAAATTGTAATTACATTCTCTACACAAATTTCTATTTACTCTGGTATAATTCAGCAATGCTCAATACTAAAAACATTGTTTCTGTGTTTTGGAGGAAAGTGTCTTCTTTTGCCAATTTATTAGAGTTTTGTTTCTTCACAATAGATCCAAAACTCCTAATCTAGGATGACACCCAGTAACCTAAATGCTTAGAAATACTCTCTTGTACTTTTCTCCACTTCTTCCACTGCACTTCATTTGCTAGTCTTGAAGCTGGGAAAAAATCCAAAAAAGCACAACTGGTTCTAAAATTCCAACCCATCATACAGTACCTTACCTCATAATCCACATTAGGGATTAAAATTTAAAGCTTTTACATGTAATAGTGAGGAACTGCTCATGCCTCCTTTGAGTGTGAATAGAGTTTCCCTGTCTAGCCCTATAGGTAGCTAAGAATTATCTATGACCTGTATATTTAATTTGTTTTCACTAAGAACTTGGTATTACTGGTTTTGGTACCTTTGCCACTCAGTGTCTGTACTTCCAGCAAGCAAACCCACTTATCTGGCAGTGCACTGCAAGGTTCCTGATGCAATCAAAACATCTGGATTTTATTAATTTGTCTTGTAGGACAAGAGAATTTTGCTGGGAAAAGATGAAGATAATCAGCTTTAATGGATGTTAGCTGGAGCCACGCATTTGAACCTTCCATCAATATATTTAATTCACATTGTCATTTTCTACCTCTTCTGAAAATTAAATCCTTTCCATATGTCTCTGTTCCTTGTTGCTTCTTAAGTCAGGAGAAAAAAAACCTTAAGGGTAGCAATTAACCAGAAATGTATTTTTCTACTTCTGTAAGGTTTGTGGAAAATGATGTTTAGATCTGCCTTCAAAATTTGCTTTTGCCTTATGTAACTACTGAATTGTAGGACTATGAAACAAGGTATGTTACCAGGAAATACTTTGGGAAAAGAACATGTACTGAGGTGCTTGACATTGCCTCATTTGCAGAAGCCACTTAAAAAAAAATCATTTGAAGGAATGTGTTGGAGAGGCCATCTTCCCTTCATTTGGAAGAGACTGTGTCATGATTTCTTTAGTGGCGTGGCTGTGATTTTATAATTTGTTTCATTAAACCAGATATACATTTAAAAGTGATGGATTTTCTCCATGTAATTAACAAAACAAACCAACCAACCAAAGTCCCCCCAAACCTAACCAAACCAACCAAACAAAAATACCCACCAAGAACCCAGCAGAAAAATAAGCACTGGCGTTTTTCTTTTTCTTTTCCCCCCCACTGCTGGTTCTCTCACTTGGCTAAAATCACATTCTACAATAAATTGGGTAGTTTATGAAATTGTTTACAGATGATAGAGTTGAATCTAGAAAGCTATTAAAATAGGCATTATTCAGGAACTAGCTTATGTTGATTTTAATGTGGAAAAACATCAGATATGAAAAGAAAATGAAATACAGAAAAAGGAGGAAGTCAGACCATCTGGGTACTTACAGCAGTAAAATGTTGTCCATAAATTAGAGATCATGATATCCCCTTTCCCTCTGTCTCTTCCTCATTACTAAGGAATGGGTGGAAATGTTTGCATTTTTAAAGAATCTACAGACCTAGGATACTACTGTAGGTGAAATGAAAGCTTTGCTTTTATTACTGGATGAAAAGACAAACATATGTCTTATTTCTTCTCACATTTGGAGAATGTCTTCTGAACTCAGCTGCAGAAATACTTGATTATTAGATTTTAGATAAATCCACATGTAGTAAAACTGTTCAGTATCATAAATTATTACAGTACGAAGAGAAAATGTATGGACAAGTGGCAGCAGATGAGGCAAAGAAAACTAAGAAGTGGTCACCAAGACCACACAGAGCTTTAAAGGAATTCAAAGCTGAAATAGCTGACCATTACTGAGATTAGAGAGTGCCGTGAGGGACTCAGAAAAAAAGAAACCTATCAGCCTGATATCTATCCAAAGCATAGAGGTGGAAACTGTAATGTGGAACAGTGGACATCTGGATAAATATGACTTATCTGGGAAGAGTTAAAAAGGTTTTCATAAAAGGAAGTCCTGCCTCACAAACATAAGGCAGTTCTTTGAGAGGATCAAAAAAACACGTGGATAAGGGTGATCTGATTGATCTTGGATTTACAAAAGGCTTTCAACAAATTCCTTCACCAAAGGCTTTTAAGAAAACTAAGCAGCCATACCATAACATGGCTTAGAAGAAGAAGGTGATACATATTGGGAAAAAAAACATTAATTCACATATAAAACTATGTGCTTTGAACTAAGCAGCGTCAGACAAAATTTCAAGATTTTGAAAGATAATTCCAGGAACACATTAACTCTGCAGTGTCTGAAAAAGAAAATAAGGTGTTAGCAGTGTTTGGGTTAGCAACTAGAGAACAAAATAGATATCATCATGTTAATGCATAAATCCCAACTTTGTCTGCTTCCTGAAGGCTGTGTGGTGTTGCAGACCCTCATTTCAAAAAGGACTTAGAAGTATAGAGGATGCAGAGAAAGAAAATGAGGAGACTGAAAGGTGTGAGATAGTAAATGATGAAAAGTGGGAGATAGTAAAGGATGACTAGTAATTCTATTCTCTGAAAAATGGTGGATATGCAAAAGGTCTCTAAAATAAGTGTCTGGGAAGTGTGCCTGGGCGTTGTTTGGTCACAGTTTCCCTTGATCCATGAACCAGAGGATGTCAAATGAATCTGTAGGATCCAGATTAAAGGCAGAAAAGGTGATTCTTTATCTCACTCTGTAGTTAGGGATGACTTCCCATGCTAAGCTTAAGACACTAAAATTCCTATGGGCTCAAGAGGAAATGGCATGCAAAAGCTCATGGAAGAGAAATTCCTGTTACAAACTACAGAGCTGCCACATGCAGCTGAGGAAGTCTTTGAGTGGAGGCTGTCTGGGGAAAGAAATGCACCATGTGCCATGTTCCATTTTCCATCTATTATCAGAGACAACATTTCAGGACAGGTGGTCTTACTTAGGCTACTTTACAAGTATGGCTATTCCTACCTTATCACAGCTCATCCAGGCTATTGTGCTGGGCTTTTTGACTGGCAGTTCTTGAAGGGAGATGAGAAAGGGGAGGCTTGACCTGGAAACATTTTAATACAGATCTCATCATACAAGATTAGATTGAAGCCAAAGCTTTCCCTGTATTTGGGTACAGGCAGATTTTGAATGAGTTCTGCTATTTGTCATTTTCCCAGTTCACAGGATTATTTGTGACATCAAAGTTTTATCACCTGTTGCCTAAAACTGGATCTTTATGTTTTAGTGAAACAATAGAGATGGTGGAAGTGGTTAAATGGCTATAGTTGACATTAGCTTGACATTTTTCAGTGTATTTTGAAAATAATATCAGAATTGATGCAATTTATTAAAGATCTAGAAATTACAGAGACCAAAAAGTCATGAATTCCACAACACTTTTATCTTGATATCCAGTTTCTGACCAGCTTTTGGAAATCCCAAAGGATGCAAGAATGTACAAACGGCTAAAAGCAGTATTAAAAAGCAAAACATACTGCAGCATAAGCATTTAAGAAATTCATATAGGGCCAATGGGAATTTTTAAAACCTATGGAATATTCTTAGTGAGATTAAAACATAGGAAGCTTTGGGTCTCCCCATCACGGCAATAGTTTAGTCACAGACTTCAAATGGTTTCCTTACAGCAGAGAAAACAAGAAATTAGCCCTTAGAGGAAAGCAGAAATTTGTTTGAAATTGTTGTTATAGAAGTCCCTCAACAAGCTGATAAGATAAAATTATTTCTTCTATATTTTTTCCCCTGTCAGGATCACAGCTTTTGTCAGTTCAAGCAGAGTCCTATATCACTTCAAAAGTACCAGGTTAAAACATCAAACAGATCCTGGTGTTCTGACTGGCCATTTTTTCAGCTGAGCAATCACTAACCAAGGTTGTTCAGTTCTAATATTTTACACAGTTCAGTTGCATGGTCAAGAGTGATAGAAACTGTATCTAGTACAAATTCCCATCACATATGTAACCATCCAAATGCAGGGGTCATTCTCTTTAATTTGATTTCTACCATAAGTATATGAAGAAGTTCAGAAACAGAGATCAGATTTGATTATTCCAAAATGATAAGAGACTAATACAAGCTCAAAACATGGTAACAGTAATTGAGCATTCCATCACAAATTTGAAAATTCGCAGGACTAATAATTATGTGATAAATTCTGCTAAAACAGATGTTTAATTTTTGTATATAACAGGGTGTCATAGAGCATTTGTGCAGCTATATACAGACGAATTGTATTGCTATAAAATCTATAAAAACTTGCATCATTAGATAAAAATGAGAGAATTTTATCTGAAGCAAGGTTCTGCCTAGGGCAAGACTAAAAATCTGTCTGCTACAGCAACATATCAACAATGTGGAAGATAATAAGCAGTTAGCCACCTTGAGCTATTTCAAATGAGGTGTCTGCACTCAAAGGGTGTCAAGCAAAGTCCCTCTAAAGGCCATCCTCTTTCCTAGTATGGCCTCTCTGACAGAGTTTTCCTTAAGTATTTAATTATACGGCAACCTGTGCTTGTTTTGCTTCTCCAGAGCTGTAGACTTGTAGTCAATAAGCAAGCACTCTTCCTCCTACTAAATCCTGTTATTGAGAGAGTGACATTTTCCTCTGTTTGATTAGGGATTTCTCTCCACCCAGGCTTTGTGTTGCCTTAGTGTCTTGGAGGACTCAAGCTCCTAAAAATCTGCCTGCTTTTTCCAGACAGAATATTTCAGTTTAACAGAAGATCCAGTCTCTACCTTGATATTTTGCCTTTGAAGCATCACTTCAGGGGTCACTTAATTGATAGATGCACTGGATAGGTTTAAACCCTCAATGGTTACCTGCTACTTAGATGCAAAGTCATATAATTTAAATGATGAGTGTTTCCTGTAGCCCCAATATCTCTGATGGCTTAGACCCGACCAAGTGGGAACACTTTAGAGAGGGACCTCAGTGAATCTATACTGTGAGAATCTGATGTCCTTTGGGTCTTAATGTGTTTCTTTCAGAAACTTGTCCAGACATTAAAGACAGCTCACCTGCTGAACACTCCTGTAGAACCAGCTTAGTTCAAAATGCAGTGTGATTTAAACCAGGCTACCTGGCTTTGGGCTGAGGTGAGTAGGAGATAATGCTGTCAGTTGTTAACACCCAGCTAGAGGACTATTCATCCCATCCTGAAGAACAGTCACTTCTTAAAC
>VWYI01026837.1:753-16435 GCA_013399455.1 Anthoscopus minutus
ACAAAATTTCATTTTTGACTTGTGTTTGCAGATAACAAAGGAGAGGGAAAAGATGATGTGATTCAAAGTCTTTCAGAGATGTTTGAAGTTTTACTTGTTTGGCACATCTTGAATTCCTTCTGTAGGAAACAGCATTTTTGTTTGTAAACAGATAATACTGACATGACTTCTGAAGAAGCGTAACATAATTTTGTTATGCTATGGTAGCAAAACATACACTTTCTGAGGGTATAGTCTTTGCATGTATTAAGAGTTATCTCTGTGAAATGCTATTATAAATAATTAAGTTACTATTTTTGCTCTTCTTAGGCACCAATTAATTTGACTAGTAACCTCATCCAGAAAAGGGAATTAAACTTATGTCAATGTTTTCTAAGGTAGGATTATTAACCTCTGTACTAATTCATTTGGCAAACCAATAGAGTATATGCTGTACTTCAAATACGAATTTTCTTTGAACTTTTTTTAACCAAGTGCTGCCTTTGGGGCTGTGTTTAAAGTTGTAAAGATTGTGTTTGGCTATCTTACTTAAAAGTGTTCAATTAACCCAAACAAAGCTGACTCTGAAGCCTAACATTTCCACAACTGAGAAATGATTGCAAAGTAAATAATAATTGAATGAAGAATAATTGATTTTTTCCCTTGAAATCTTAAATAAAATTTATTTATTTTCTTATTAAATAATTATGCAATTAAGGAAATATTTAACTGCTAGAGTGACATTTGATAATTAAACAGAACAAGAGTATAACACCATTGCAATGGAAGGCATGAGTATCTGTGAAATCTTTCTGAAAATTTTATTTGTAAGGTCTTAAATGTCTTAAAGCTTTTCTAATACTACAAGGTCAGATGGTTTATTTGTCACTGAATGATATTTTGTAGACCGCTGTCCTGTGTTAAGTAGCATGCTCTTCAGCATAGCCAGTCCTCTTGTCTGCCCTTCAACACTCAGAATCATTGAGTATTCCAAGCTGGAAGGGATCCACAAGGACCATTGGGTCCAACTCTTGGCTATGCGCTGGACAGCCCTAAGAATCACACTGTGTGCTGAAGAGCACTGTACAAATGCTCGCTCACAGCACAGGCAACTCCCGGAATGTGCTGAAACCTCTTTTCCCACCTTGGATGCCCAAATGCAAAGATCTCTCACTCTCCTCGTCTACTTCTCACTCTCTTTACACCAGTTTTCCAACCCCATGTTCTTGTAAGGCTTTAATGTACCTTCATGTATGTGCATATTCACATTTGAAAATTTTTAAGGAACTTTTCCTAATTCAGAAGGAAAGTTAATCATGCTGAGGAGCAAACTCATTGAGAATGGCTTGTCTGAAGGAAGAACAGGTTCAGTAGATCACAGGAACGAGATCTTTCCATAGGAGACAATGAATGGTCCTTAAATTCTTCCTCAGCTTCTTGATAGTGCTAGAAAGATTTCTTTGGGAAATGCTTTCACGTAGAGAGGCTCATCTTCTCCAAAACACAGAAACCCATACGCAGATGACAGGGAAGGACAGAAAGAGCAGAAGCAGATTTCTCCTCATTTCTCAAGTTATATTTTCCTAATCAAAGTTTCACAGTCTCATTTTCCTGACTTAAGTTTTAACTGTCCAACAGTCCACACAAGAGTGCAGCTGGTGACACTTAGCTGTACTGGAGTGAGAAATTAGCTGATGATTTGAGGAAATGTTGTGGGCTAATTCTTGTGAGGAGAGAACCGAATAGTGAACTGATTAGGGGATTAACTCTGTGAGATTAATTATAACAAAGAGCCATGAATCTAAGAATATATTGGGATGTGTATTGGTGCCTAAAGCTTGGGGTTTATAGGATGAGAGTAAATGGGCAAAAGGAACTATGAAAAATAGGAAGAAAAAGAAAGTAGCTGAAAAATGTTTTTTAATTTTTCTCTCAGGACAAGGATTGATTTCACATGAAAATATGTATTTTAAATTCCACTGTATTAATTAATTAATTAATGCAAGTCCACACTGGCACTGTTAAATCAATACTTAAAAGCGGTGAAGTATACATTTGATTAATTTGATTTTCGCCATGGCCTTCTTAAAAGAACTACTCTTAATTTTCAGATATGAGACAAAAGCCAAGATTTAATTGGTGTCTACAGGCAAGCTGGAATTTAGGTTGCAAAAAGATACCAACTTTTTGTTGTGATAGAAACAGAAATGATAGAAAAAGAGACTATGATAGTCCTGGGCTATTTGCTGACTAACTTGTGCCAGTGTGAGCCAGTAAAGACCTTAATTGCCTTGATATGTCCTTTCTAAGGACAGTAAAAGTTGTAATGAGAATATACTGTGTTGAACTCAGTTATTTTTCTCTAATATTTTTAAAGTGTACTTTCCAATTGTAATTTTTTTTTTACAGACAGCTGTCTGAAAACGAAATCCTATTGCCTAAGACATTGTCTTGCTCCATCAAAGTATGGATTTATTGACTCTGTTTGAACTGATATTTCCTTGCACTCTACAGGGTGCCTCAGAAATGGTCATGAGGGCTACCTTTTCATTAGGCCCCATGCTCTGAAGGGTTCAAGAGAAGCCTTTCTTGTCCTGTTTTACTGAAAAGCCTTTAGGTTTTTTCCGGGCAAGTAGTCTCATAACAACTAAATTATGCCTTTAAAATAATGGTTTATTTAAAGGTCAACATAATTGGAGGTGAGAACATAAGGGTGAGGGGATACTTAAACTTTGTGCTACTGCAGAAATCGGTTATAAGAAAGTATCTAGTAAGTCTGATTCTGCTCTGTGCTTTGAAAAATCATGCCCTTCCATATACTGGGAATTACCTTCCTGCAATCTATATGCTGCTGGAAAGAGCAGAATATATTTAGCTACCTTTTTTCTTGAAGAAAAAAGGTGTATCTTCAGTAAAAGCAGGTCAAAAAGAGGTTAGAAGTTACAGCTTTGAGAGGAACATTATGCTAATGCAGACATTAGCCTGGAATTTAATTCTTTCATATCAAAAACATGCTTCTTAATTTCTCAGTTAACACAGAGCTACACAGAACTATCCAGAGAGGGATCAATATTCTGTTCTCTATTAATGCTATTGTCTTAGAAGAAACAGAGGGCTAGTGCTAAGATCTTGTAATTATTGTATAGAAAAACCCACAGAGTAAAGAATCTATCTTGTACTATATGTAATTTTTACTCTTCCAGAAAAAATTGCTGTACACTTTGAAATCTCTGGCTTTACATATTTCCAGCTGTCTGCCAGGTGCTGATAGTGAGTCTCAAAGATTTCTGGTAACAGAAATTGAACACTGTAGGTATTGTGCTGGAGTCTGAAATCAGTTTTTAAAAAGGCATGAAGTCACAAATGCAGATTTAACTAGATTTCATATGTTTTGTTTTGCACTTCAATAATCTTTCACAGAGCACTCCTCAGTAGAACATAAGCCTTAAATCCATGAGGTATTGGGATGCAATTAGCAGTCTTAGAAGGAGCTAGAATAAAGAAGATTGGGCCTAGAGGATTAGGTCGCACCTAAAGCCTTGCCTACTCCATAAATCTTTCTGGGGTGTCATCAAGCTTGCAATTATAGAACATGATTATTTATGCAAAGTTTCATTTCCTGTATTACATTCCAGTCATAAGCAATCATACTAAAAATTTTTGCTATTGTGCAATTCATGCTCCACTACCCTAAAGCACATACAAATTTACTTTCTGCTCTCTTTAGGTAGGAAGATTGAAACTAAAGTATTAATTGTCTTCTAAGTTGTGTCTTTCTGCCCCACAAATTTAATAGATTGTCATGACTTGGGGCATTTCTGAAAAACAAAAATAACTTTATGGTTTCGGTATACTCTATAGATAATAAAATTGTGAAAAAGAGAATTTAGTCTCATTGTAGCTTCAGGTTTGCTGAAAACATTTAATATATTATATGGCCGTTAGTGTTCATTATGAAAACTGCACAAATATGTTGAAACTCTACAGAAAAATGCCAACCATCCCTTTGGCACATATAACAAAACCAGACTGAAGTCAGGTGCTGATAAATTCTTACTCCCTATTAATATAGAATATTCTAAGTCCAGTTATGGAATCACAGTCAGTGACTGGTTTGGGTTGGAAGGCGCCTCTGGACATTCTCTAGCCCAACTCCCTTGCTCAAGCAGGTTCACCTTGGGCAAAATGCACAGGATATATGCAGGCAGGTTTAAAGTATCTCCAGAGAAGGAGACTCCCCAGCCTCTCTTGTGCAGTCTTTCAGTGCTCTGTCACTCACAGTAAGCAAGTCTTTCCTTTTATTCAGATGGAGCTTCCTGTATCCCAGTTTGTTCTCACTGACACCTTGATCAGTTGCTGGGCACTGCTGAAGGGAGTCTGGCTCATCCCCTTGACACCCAGCCTTGCATTTGTATGCATCATTGGGATAAGAAGATAGAGGGTGGATCCAGGTGCAGAAGTCCCAGCTAAAGGAAGCTGGGTCCATGGTGAAGATACTGCCCTTTTGCAGAGAAACAACTGCTTTTTAGAAAAGTAGAATGAAATTACATCAAGGACCATTAATTAGATGAGACCGGCCTTTTGTAATCCCAAGAAACAAAGATTCTTTCACATATTTCCAGTCTTTACTGAGCTATATTCAAGATACACCATTCAAGTCCTCAGCCCCAGATTTATTGAAAAGAACATATGACTGGCACATCACCACTGTCATCCTGTGAGGAAAATTTTGCAAAGCTAATCCTGTGTAAATTTTTTTCTTTTTAATTTTCTTCATATTAAAACTTCGTATAACACAGAAGCAGTGGAATGGACTGGGTAACCATGTAAGGTCAAAACCCTGTGTTTCTATGTTTATTAGAGCTATTTAAGTATAATTGATGGTCTTGTTGTAAGTTAACAAAACATCTTACTAAAAAAGAAAATCCAACTATACATCACTAGCTGTCCAGTTTTTAATCAGTATTGATCAGTATTGATTAATGAGTGACATCTATCACAAGTGATTATTTTTTAAATAAAAAATATTGTGGCTTGTAACTGTAATAATTCTTACTGGTTGTTCAGTAAAATATTTTGCTTAATCTCTAAATCACTGCTCTACCACTGTCTATCTCAATAGGTACAAGTAAAAATCAATAAAGAATTATCTTATTAATTATTTTTATCTATGACAAGAACAAGAATGGCAATATAAAGATTTATCAATTACTGTTAGCTAAGACAGGAATGGGATTGGAAGTATAAATACAGATTAAGTATTTATGCTTTCCTCTGTCTGACAATAGCAACTGGTAGATACCTGAGAAGAGCCAGGTAAGACCGTGATGCTCCCTACCATAACATGCTGGTACTGTTATTTAGTTTTTATATTGGTTATACATTCTTACATCTGTAGGACATTTCCATAAAATGTGTTTCCTCAAACCTTAACCAACAGGGGAAGACTTGTTCCTAATAAAGACGTTAAATCATGAAGTATTTGCACAGAGGAGTTCTGAAGCCATGCAGCCTTCAAAGGTTTTCTTTCTTATGTTAATGGTCTTTAGAAAGGAAGACAGGCTAGAACAGAAATCAGTTATATCCCACTCGAGTATCCTTAGTACAGGTATCCTTCTGATCCATGACACAAACTATATTTTTAGTTAGAAATAAACCACATGATCAAAAATGACACGGCCTGTCCTTTATATCCAAGATTAATACTTTATCATAAGTTCTACAGTGAACAGCTCACCAACAATTTATTTTTACATTACTGGTGAAAATTGAAAGGACCAAAAGTCACAATGTTATTAAGCCTTTTGCTATTAAGCTAGGAATTAGAAAAAGCTCCTGGATTTGAGTAAGTTAATCTAATTAAAGACACAATGCATCGCTACTGATGTTGGCCAAATATCTGCTCCAGTTTTCTACTGTCTCTACAAGCAGAGACTTTCCTGTAATGAGAAAAATTATGTGGGTGAGTCTTTACTACTTGATCATACTAAAATACTACTATTTTAGTATGATCATTAAAAAAAGGAAAAAAGAAAAAAGATTAGTTCTTGTTGAAACACAGATACATTAAAAAGTTGATTAATGATTGCAATTCTGTAAAGAATTACTAAGAAATATTATAGGGAAAATGGGATCAACTCTTTCCTGCACAAACATAAATCTTGTTCAAGACAGACAAGGAACTACTGGAGAGGGTCCAGGGGTGGGTAACAAGGATGAGTAAGGGACTGGGCCGCCTCTCTTGAGGAAAGGCTGAGGGAGCTGAGCCTGTTTAGTCTGGAGGAGAGACAACCCAGAGTGTCTTACCTGTGATGCAGTATCTTATCAGTGCCTTCCAAGAGGATGGGTCAGAGTCTCTGCGATGGTGTCCAGTGACAAGACAAGTGGCAACAGACACAAATTTGGAAGTTCTGTCTGAATGTGAGGAAAAACTTGTTTACTGTGAGAGTGACAGAGCACTGGAAGAGGCTGTCAGGAGAAAATTTAGTGTCTCCTTCTCTGGAAATACTGAAAACCTACTTGGAAGCAAACCTGTGCAACCTGCTGAATATGAACCTGCTCGAGCAGGTAGGTTGGACTAGGTGACCTCCAGAGGTCCCTTCCAACCACAGCCGCTCTGTGATTCTGCATGGATGAGATATTATCTTATACTTATAAACATGTCTAAAGAATGGGTTGTGCTTTTTATGCTTTTTTGAGTTTTTTTTAACCTGCCATAGATTGAGCAAATTTTAGATACTACCTGGTGTTCAGAGTAGTATCATGAACTGCTGTGATTTCTCTCTCCCACTCCCTGACATCAAACATTAGATGTATATTCTAATATAACTCATGTTTATAAATGTAAAAGGAACAGTCTCTTATTCAGTGTAAATAATTTGTTTTAATAGGGAAGATTTTAGATTTTTAACTAGGCTACTTTAACACTGTACCAAACAGTTCTCAAGCATTGATCATGGGCTCATAAAAGCCAACATTTGTTCCAAGCAGGGAGTCTGGAGGAGGCTGCCCTCATTTTGCATGTAAGAAAGTTTAATAGTGAAGGCAAGATCCATTACATGTGTTTGGGTGTTTATGTCAGAAAGTGATTGTAGACTCATTTGATTTGCCAGATGGAGGAGGTCTAGAGATGAACAACTTCTCCCTCCATTCGGTTTCCTGCATCGTGTCAGCATTTTCTTAGAGTTTTTGATCTAATTGTGCAGAAATATGCTTTTTCACAAAAGTTTTCACCGTAGTTCCTTTTACCATTCTAGTTAATGTCCAAATATAGTTACTGATTTGAAGTAAATTTAGAAAGTTTCTTTCTGAGTAATTTATTTTTCCTGTCACTCTTATTTACTCATATACATTCTATGGAAAAATATTTCCCTGAATTTTTTCAAAATCATGATATGATAACCTAGAACCATGTTTATTAATGGTGACTTGATTTTCAGCTTATGCTGGTGTAATAACCTGTATTAGGGGGTGATAGAAATCCAGAAAATTAATAAAAATTAATAATCTGGGTAGTCCAGAAAGTTAATGCAAATATCTACAGGTGCAAAGTTATTGTGTATGAGTTAGAGCACATGAAACCAAGCGAATGCTAGTGTTAAAATAGGCTGCTATAAGTGAGATTTCTGAGATCAGCAGGTTAAAAACAATAATTTTCTTCTCTGAGAATGTTTGATGTAGTTTGTATCAGTTGTCTTTGGGTAAAGAGACCACCACAAGTCACAGAGCTGGCATGATCAAGAGGCCCCATTATGTTTCACTAACTCCTCTTTTGTGCAGAGCACAAGGCTTTGTGCATGCTGTTATGTTGTCTCACAGCACAGGTCACTAGTTGAGTTGTCTTGGCCTGCAGACCCTGCACTGTGATGTCACTGAGGGCATGGAGAGGTTTTTCAGGAAGGGCAACTGCCTTATACCAGAACTCTGACTCTCCAGACAGAGGCATCTTTCTTCTGTTTGTGGAAATTGAATTTTGAGTTTAAATGTGCTCTCTCTGTCAGTACAATCAGGCCAGAGAGGGTGAGGGACAGGAAGAAGCTTTCCTTCAAACTGTTACTGAGAGAAGTGGGTGCTGAAACTTCAGGAGGGCCATGATGCAAAGACAGAGCCCCTTCATTCAATCTATGCAGTGTTACAGGAAAGTGGGATTATACTGTGAAAATAAGAAAATAGCAATAAGGAAATAATCACAAAGGAAGAAACCCATACTTCCATCACCATTTTCTCTTCCTCATGGGAAAGCTAACTTGCTAGGTGCAAAAAAGGTCAACAAGAATAGGAAAAAAGGAAAGCACTGTTTACTGCATTACTTTTGTCTGCTAAATTAATCTTACGGTTTTTCATATGTTACACATTGCAGAATGCATATTTTGGTATACAGACAAAAGCACAACCAAACTGCAGATGTTGTTAAATGCAGTGCACAATACTGTGTTTCTGCTAGTTTAATGATAGCCCAAAATTTAATTTAACATTTAATTACTGAGAGTATCATAGAAAGAAAATAGTAATTCTTAAAAATATATGAAGTCTAATGCATAAAAGTATGTTGAAAAGCTGAGAAAAGTTTAATGGTAAAGAAAATGAACTAATACACAATAATATTAGTGTTAGGTTTTACAGAGCAGAAACATTATCTTACAGCAGGAAACACTCAAGGGATAAAAGAAATATTTTAATATGAGAACAAGAAGCAGAGAAAAGAAACTTAAAAGCAATTCAAGCTTGTAAGCTAACTGAATTTATCAGGAAGTAAGGAAAAAATAATATCTATTTCAGTTGCCTGCAACAGAAGCTGGTTATAAAATGGAAAATGACACTGCCATAAGTCATTGTTTCAAAAATCAGATATATCTGAAATAAATTGATGCCCCAGATTGTAACATGAGAACTTTGGGTATTAACTTCAAAACTTCTATCATATCCTCTTTCTCTGATGTTCCAAATACTTTGTAAAGAAGAGTCAGACAGAGGAGCTAAGTTGATTAAAATATATGTGTAAAGACATTAAAGACAAAAAAATTATGACACTTGCAGAATAGTAGTGGAAAGATCTTTGTATATTATATATGATAGCTTACTCAACCTGATGTAAATACTAAAGCAAATAATTTAAATAGCATTAATATGCTCTCTCAAACTCCTGACCAGTTGAATTAAGTTTAATACCTAATACAATAAAAACAAAAATAAAGTTTTCTTCAGACAAATATTATAACCACTATTTATTTTAATTTAATATTCTACACTTCAGTATATATATTTATTTTTTTTTCTTTTTGAAATCTTGCTTAAATCAAAAGTCTTCTGACATTTATTACTACTGAGGAAATACCCATATGTTGTGATATATTTCTTTTTCAGTAAGAGGCAGTACTGTGACTAAAGTTTTGACTAAAATACCATATAGAAAGTCTTAATATACTTAGTTTGGGTAGAAATATCTGTGTATTTTATGAGATGTTTGTTTGCTTTCTTTTAAAACTCTGAAGATTCTGTGGTTACTTTAAAAATTTTAGTGTTTTTCTCATGTGTCAATTCATTTGAAAATGCCCTGGCAAGGATTTGGGAGACAAACTGTGCATGCTGCAGATCTGTGCATGGGATGGGCTGTATTAAATTTCTTATGTTGCATGGATTGTTTCTACTTCATATAATATTTTCCCCTTAAATATCAGTTCATTATTGATGACTCAGATGTCTCAGATGTCTGTCTTCTTGCCCTTGACTGAACCTGTAAGCAGGTGGTTCAAAGAGATGGAAAAATTTTGGGTCTGGAAAAAATGGCCAGGCTGGTGAGTTTCTTGTTACAGTGATACTGAGAAGTATCAATGACTGCCGTGAAATTAGGAATATGATTTGGTGGTTTTCCATAGGTTTCAGAGAACCAGCTTGGCTTATTCTTTTCTCTATTATTTTGGCTGCATTTCAAGATCAGTCTATACAATGAATAGGTGTTACTGGTTTCCTTCTTGAAGAAGTGTTGAACTGAAGGAATAACAGATCAGGACAGATGAGATCTTGGACAGAGAGATCTGGAATAGATAGTTTTTGCTTTTCTGGATTTGACAGTACAATTTGGAAGAGTAAACCTGCCAAGCCCCTGTTAACAAACCAATCTAAACAAAGAAGAGCAAAGAAATTAAGTCGCTGTGAATAAAACGGATCGAACCCAGGAAGGTTTAAAATATAGCCCAAAACTTGATTAAAACCAAACAAGGTTAGATGTTAATGTGAAAAAAATTGATGAATTTTATTTAATAGTAAAATAGGTAGGGAGTAAGAAATCAAGCAAGCAAGCAAGCAAGCAAGAAAGAAATAAACGAGGGGGGGGACAGGGAGAGTGATAGATGTTATGTAGAAAGATATCACCTATCTATGGGTCCCAAGAACATCTCTTTGCTCCCCTCCATCTGGTTTTCTTGGTGGTGAGGGCCACTGAAAAGTATGGAATCCAATGGATTAATATATGCTTTGGGCAGGTGGGAATTCCCAGGTGCCTTCCCTAAGGGGACTAGGTTTGACACTCTCCTTGCAACACTCGGATCTGCTGCAACATTTTTTATTACATGTAGTACCATGGTGAAAGGTTTGGGGACAGCATTAGAGAGGGCCTTTGGTGGGCCATGAGACTGCCTCTGCTGTCCCTCACATCTGGGCCTGTCTGCACAGGAGGATGTGTGTTAACTGCCTCGGACCAGAGGCTTTTTTCACCACACCCCCAAAACCTCTCCTCTTCCCTCCTATGTTGTGAGGATCTGTGTGAGACTGACAGAAGATAAACCTGGTCTTCTGTACAGCTTTTGTTGTACAATTTCACTATAATAGGCAAAAGTCTTTCATAAAAATATTGAAGCCATAAACCATAACATTTCAGTCTGTCAGCCCCACACACGGAATAGCTTACACTGAGAAACTGGCATTATGGTGTCCATAGTCTAGTCACTACCACAGGCTTCAGAGACAAGACTGCATTTCTGGTTTTGCTCTGCACTTTTCTGTGGCCTTGGAGTAAGTTGCTTCATTCCTTTCACAATTTCTCTACTTGCAATAATGAGGGACATTAGGAGTCATGGAGATTCTTGGTTTGGTGACCTATGGCTCTGAGGCTGTAGACTGCACAAATTCACAGACCTAGCTGCTAGGTTTAGCATCCTCAGTCTCTTGTCTTGGGTCCAAGCCTGGCTCCGTGCACCATCACATGCAGCCTGAATCTGTGGTGCAGGACTATCTGCCCTGCCACCAGAGAACAGCTGGCCTGTCCCTTCTGGGCGCTGCTCCCAGGGAAGCTGGTCTAGAGCTAAAGGCACACAAAAAATGAAAGTACACAACAATTGCAGGTACAAAACAATCACTGATTACAATTTTCGTGTTCTCATTCTTATGACAGGACATAACTGCTGTTATATGAGGAACAGACGAGTTTGATTTTATAGAGGAAAATGTATGGGAGTATGCTTAATTTTTATGCATTATATACAGTCTTGCCAAGCATTGGATTCAGTTCTAAATAGCCATCTCATAATACACTTGGAAAAGATGAATTTTAGTCCAATTTTGTTAGAAACCACATTGATAAATTTCTCTAATTTTCATATTTTGGCCATTCCTATCTGTTCTATCTCTTTATAGTGATAAAAATATCCTGACAGACTTAATGCTTACCCTTCTCCATTTTCTTCAACTAAGCTTCCATGATCTGCAAGAAAGCTGAGATTTTTTGTTTTAAGTAGAATTAGACAGACAAACAGGTATTCTAGAGAAGTTGTTCTCTAAGGCTATTTTGCAGACTGATCACTTCCTCAGTCTTTTTAAGAGCTCTTGATCTCTTAATGGCATTCTTTTTCTTAGTAATTGTGGGAAAGGAAAAAAACAGAGGAGACTGAGCTTTTTATCATATCCAGTACCATAACTGTCTTGTATGTGGCAGTCAGCAAGTGATACTCCTCAGCTATTTAAAAAAAATGCTTTTTTTGAAAATGGTACCACTATATCGGAGAGAGCTCCAGTTGCTAAAGTAATAGTGTACATTTCTAATCAAATTCTGCTGATGAACACAAAAATCTGTGAAACCTGTACTATTGCAGTTTTAAGGGCTAGCTGTGCTCAGATTTTTCTGTGGCATTTTTCCATTTATTTGTACAATTTGTTGCTGAAACTGATCTGCAGCTTATGACTGTGTGTCAGATAGATGAGTCTTCAGCAGTATTTAGAAAGAATCAACAAAATGCAAAAGTAAAATGATTGGTTTTGTGAGGTGATTGGTTTTTTTTTTAGTTTTCAATATTTATTACTATAGATTATCTAATCCTAGCAGAAATAACCATAAAAATACTCCAAAAAACCCCAATTCCTTTAACTCATATGATTTATCCTTAAAGATAAATTTTTGGTTTATTCAATTCAATGTTTTTTAAAATGAATATATTATAATTTTTGCTTATAATTAATTTGTTTTTCTTAGCAATCTAACTTCTAGAAATGCAGTCCTGAAACAATTATAGAATCATGTAATGGTTGGGCTTGCAAGTAACCTTAATCATCTGGCTTCAACTAATTTGTATTTAATAGAAGAAAATTTAAATTCAAATCTCAAATATTTAGACATTATTATTGTTGATTAGCAAATCTATTTTCATGAATTCATATAAGTGTTGCTCAGATAACCAGATTGTCTACTGATGTGCAATCAGTAAATAATATGGTGGTAAGATCTGAAATGTATGAATCTTTGCATTAAATAGACTCCTCCAGTGTGCAATTGAAAAACTCCTGCTCTGTGTCATGCATATTAGTCATAGATTCATGTGACAAAAAGCTAAATGCATGAAGAGGGTCCTATCAGTACATGTCATATTTCTGTAAAAAATTCAGTAAAGTTTGAACTAGCCAGCCTAGAACCAGATGGGCCACCAGAACACTTCACATTGTCCCTACAATAGATTCTAACACATTCTGTTGAAAATTAAGCTGTTTCAAATGAGTAGGGATTATTACAATTTTACTACTTTACCTAGCTCTAAATTGGTTTTGTTGCATTTTGGGCAAATATATACCAAGAAATCACTACAGTTTTATTTTATGTTCCCTTTACTTCTGGCTGATTAATACAAATCATATTTCATGCTAACTTATGCAAGCAGTTAGTTCACCTTTAGGATCTTGTTGACAAGCAGAAATTGTTTCATGTGATGTATCATTTTCCTGTTATTTGTACTACTTTTAAAGAGCTCATTTTTCTTAGTCTGAAATATAGTGTGATTTTTCAAAGAACTGTCCAGTTTTGATATAACAAAATCGAATCCATGTCTTTGTGCAGCAGATGGGATAAGTTTCATAAAACAAAAATGAAGCAATTCTTCTGCTCTTATTAACTTTTTATTCTGTATATGCCACGGATTTACCCAGAAAGGTTGTGATAGTCCATTACAGTGATCATTAAATGTGTGGCAATGTGTCTGATATTTTGCAGAGGAAGACTGTGGGGTAATTTGGATTTTTGTAATTTTTTTAAGTCTTCACAATAAACGCATGAACTGAAATAATGAGTTATTTTTATGAATAATGAACAAAAAAAGGAAAACTTTAATCAGAAAATATATTTGTTAAAGTTTATTTCTTCTATATACAGTAAATCAGACTACATACTTGCCAAAAGGCCTTTCAGTGGTCTCCTGGAAGAGAAATAGAGCAAATATGTTAATGTGTTTGCCTATATATTTAATATTTTCCACAATTTTCAAACAGCAGTATCTTAAAATGCACAATAACAAAATAAAAACAATGCTACAGTATCTACTCAGAAAAACACTTGCGTGAATGTTGAAAATAAAATGTACTTTTAGTAATTTTTCATGCCAGAATTAATTTCTTTTGCTGGGATTACTGATATCTGCCTTTTCAGTACTTCATTTTTCATTAGATACCAGAAAGCTGTACAAACATGAACTAAATTCTCATACAGAATAATCTGTGAATTATGTTATGTTAGAAATAGGAAAATAGTACCATTTCAGGTGAAGGACTTGCCTGAGTTCACATAGTATTTTAGTAGCAAAGGAAGGAACATTTCCTGGAAACTGTCATTCCCACTCAACGTTTTTGATACATAATAACTGAATACATGTCAAAATTTGAAATGGCACAGTTTTTGTGCTTTATACAAATATGGATGATATTCTGCAGAAGTTCAGGTACACTTGGAAGCTTTAATGACTGCTTATAAGGTCTTAAGCTTACATAGATTTATTCTCACCTATTTTCTTGAATGAAATCTTTGTAAGTTTCTCTTCCCTCACTTTTGAATTGAGATATTTCCTGTTGTCTTATCTCCTAATAAATCCTTCTTCTGCAAGTCTTTTCAGATTTGGAAGAGGGTGAGGTATAGGGTTGGAAGGTGTGTTAATTCTTAATTGTTGTGAATAGTTTGCTTATTGATAAATCAAAATATATTTTTTAAAAGCAAACATTAAGAGATCTTGTTGTTTTTACTCTTTGCATCTGCACCTTAGTATCATGGAACCATATATTCATCGCCCTCCTCAACCCATCTGAGTCAAGTGCATTATTGCCAATGTGGAGTGTGAGAAACACATCCTTATACCCAGTGGATTCAGCAACTGACAAGAGTGATATATTTAAAATGGAGAAAGTTGTAAAGCTTTGCTTTTAATTATTACTTTACCAATTGATTTTACTTATTTGATTCTTTACTTATTGATTCTGTCCTCTCTTGGATCTGTTGTATGCTAATTGATCATGACATAAAAGGAAATATTTAATTGATTTAGATACAGATTTGCTGAAAACTCTAGAGATTTTAGAGTCTTTCCTATGTATTTCTCCCATTAATTCCTCTCAGTTTCATGTGACACTGTAAAGTCTATAAAACTCTTATGATTGTCTGCTCAACCCCCAAGCTATGTTGAAATCAGTCCAGGTGGATATTTGCCCAGGATTTAATCAAATAATAAGATCTTTTAGGTAAGATTTCATGTAAATATGTCCATATTTCTAATCCAGTTCGATAACAGAACTACTACTCCAGCTGTAACACTCACTGGTTTAACTGATGGTGTAAGAAGATGCTTGTATTTTGTCAATTCCACCTGCCAGAGTACATCCTCTATTCCCTTATGCTTGGATTACAAACTCTGGGACAGAGAACACATTTTTCCCTCTGGATTTCTACCATGCTTTACACAGGGGCATACTGGTTTACTTCTAGAACTCTTAAACAGGGGTGTGTTGGTTTTGCACAGCATGGTATTTGGTTGGGGGATGGGCACAGAGTTGACTTCTGTGAGAAGCTGCTAGAATCTTCCAGCATGTCTAGCAGAGCCAATCCCTGATGGCTCTGAAGATGGACATGCTGCTGGCCAAAACTGGGCCAATTAAAAATGATGGTGACACCTCTGTGATAACATATTTAAGAAGAAAACCAAAACAAAGTGGGGCACAGATTTTTCTAGCCAGAGAGGGGGAGGTGAGAGCATTGAGGGAAAACAACATGGAGACACCAAGGGCAGTGGAGGAGGTGCTCCAGCTGAGATTCCTCTGTAGGCTTAGGTGATGGCCACAGTGAAGCAGCTGTGTCCCTGCAGCCTGTGGGGATCCACAGGGGATGCAGAGATCTACCCACAGCCCATGGGGATCCATGGGGAATGCTGAGATCCTGTGATATATGGATGTGATTCATGCTGAT
>VWYI01026839.1:1403-19055 GCA_013399455.1 Anthoscopus minutus
AAATATAAATATAGATAAATATAGATAAATATAAATGCAGGATATTGGCGAGCTTGAAGGGACACCTGCTGACCGAGGGTGACATTACAGGCACCGAGCGGCTGCTCGGAGGAGCTCCGGGGATGCCGCAGCCGGGGCTGTGCAGGGATCGGCAGCGCAGGAAGGGGCAGGAGCTGGCAGCGGGACAAGGAATCTGCAAAGCTGGATCAGAATGAGCCCCTTGGGGGGTCCGGCGGGGAACGAAGGAAAGAATGGGATCTCCAACAGCACCGGGAAAATCTGGAGAGCTCCCCACAGTAATTCTTGGGAGTGGGTTCCACATCGGTGATGCAGCGCTAGGGGAAGGACAGGTCCTTTGTCATGGAGATTTCCCCCCACTCCTTTCTCCTGGTAAATACAGAGCTTTTCAAGCTGCTCCTTGTAATTAAAAGAACTGATAAAAACCCTGCGTTAGCAGGATCTGTACATATTAGAGTCCATTAAAATGTAATTCCCACAGAACAAGACGTTTTAATCTATCCATACTTGGAAAAAGAGGGAGGAAAACGAGATACATCCTCCCTGCCCTCGCCTCCCACCCCTGCCTGTATCCCTAGGCCATGTGTGTTAATTACAACTTACTTGCTTAAATGAGAAAATTACACATTAGCAAGTGGTTAACCAGTTATTAACTCGATTACACTTCAGCGACTTGGGAGAAGCTGCATTCCCAGGCAAGGGGTCCACATGTTATTATTTCCCATGTTCTTCAGTCTACAGAGAAGCTGCTGAAAGGATTTCAACCACATTAAAATCACTCTTAGGGATGGGAAGTTGCACAGAGCAGTGCCCCAAACGCATTTTACAAGGGGTGATGAGGGGCTCCGTGATCCTCTGTATTCACACACCCCTAAAAGTCATTTTGGTAACCAGAGCAAGCCAAGTTCCTCAGTAAATAAACCCCAGAGCCATCAAGGCTGCTGCCATCTCCCTGCCCAGTTAGGAGATATTTGGCAAAAGCAGAAGAAACTCCTCAGCACTTTGGCAGAGATGTTGTGAGGAAATGAGATTTAAGGGAGGTGACGCAGGGGTTCATTCACACCTGCCTGGTGCGAGGGGGAATAAAACCCTGTTTTCCTTCTGCTTCACATCCCCATCACAGGAAGACGCCAGAGCTTGGTTCCCAATCTCTCACAGCCAGGGGCTGGCTCTGGAAAGGGCTGTTCCTGTAGCAGCCCTGCAGCTGCCAGGCCCTGCTCCTCGGGAACTGCTGGGATTTATCCCGCACCCCACAGCTCCCTGGGGAGGGAGTGGCACAGGGAACACCAGTTCCAGGGACACCCCTGGGTCTGATCCTCCAGCAGGTCCCCAAACAGCAGCTCCAGGTGGAAACCTGGGGAGCCCCAGTGCCTGCAGCCCCCAGCTGTGCCCCAGGGTCATGGACTGGGCCTTTCCCAGTTTGGGAACTTCTGGATTCGTCCTCCCGCCGCTGCACTGAACCAGATAAAACTCACTGGGAATCAGAAGAATTGGCCTCCCACTGTGTGTATTGGGTCTTAGAGGATGGAAATAAATAAATAAATAAGCCCTCGAGTTTCCCTCTGAACTGCAGTGTAAATACTTCTTAAGAGTCAACCAAGTGGTTTGAAGAGCTTGTTTCACTTGTTCCATGCAAATATCAAGATTAACACAGAGATTAATTATGTCCCATTTTTCTTCTTACAAAGGATACAGGCAGATTTAGAATAACAAAAATAAACCCTCTGGATTAATATTCATAACACAATGCTGAGCACTACAAAAGCAACTCATTTTTTATGTAGAAAGGGGGAGAAAACAAACCGTCAAGAGTGCTCCAGAAGCATAAATACATATTAACGAAGGAAGTCTCACAGGATGCTCTTCCCCAGCCTGCTGGAGGAGGGCTGGGGGCTCAGGAGGGTGTGCAACATGTCATGGTCTGAGGGAAAAAAACTCCAGCTCAAAGAGTCAGCCTCGAAATTTCATTTGGGTCATGTCAAAACTCTGCTCCTGCTCGTTTCCTCCTCCTCCTCCTCCTCACGGGAGCTGAAGTCTTTGGTTCAGGCTTTGCCCCGGGGCTGTGTCAGTGCCCAGCCAGGAGTGAATCCCACGGGGAGCACTGGGCAAGCAGAGGAGGTCTCACCATCCCTGCCCTCCCACTTCAGGGACAAACACGATTTTCAAACACTGAATGAAAGGAGTTTGATGCTGCCTGAGGAACAAACCAATCTCCCCGAGTGCAGCCAGCTCCAGGAGAACTTTCTGACCATTTTTAAGTTCTCCCTTGGCCCAGAGCTGCGCTCAGCCAGCTCTGTGAAATACATGAGGAAATCACATTTCCATGCTGGTAACTGCTCTTCTGTGGCAGCACTGCCAGGTCTTGGAGTTCTCTGAAGAGCCTGGAATGATTTCATTCAGCATTTCCAGCTCCCCATCTATTTATGAATTTTATCAAGGAAATTTTGAAAAGACGTTTATTTAGACAAGCGCTTTGTTTCACCCTTCACTGGCAATCAGAAAAATCAAGGAGAAGTCAGCCCTTTAGTGACATCTTGGCTTCTTTTTTGGAGCACTCCAAGGTAACAGCCCATTTCATACACTGGATGCAACAGAGACAGCACTTAATACATATAATTATGCAGTTTGCAAATGTGACAGCTCTGATGTTGCTGCAATACAAGCCTATGCCATTAAATTAGAATTATAATGACAGTAATTACACTAATTAGCCTTTTTTTTCCCCCAGTTTGTTACCAGCAAAGTTTTGCATATTTACGTGAGTAACAGCCACTTCTGCTTTCTCCTAAAATGCAGCAGAACCGACTCACAGGGAAGCTCATTTATTCATTTATCCCAGCCCTGTGCAGCACGAGCAACACCCACAGATGAGAGCGCAGGTGCCAAAAGGGCAAGGCTTAAAATCCACAGGATGTTTCCCATCAATGATTTACGTGCACTGCACGTGTGGTGCTCCAAAGTTTAGACAGGCAGTGGGGAAATATTCAGCGGAAGGCTCAGGCAGCAGCCAGGAGCAGGATCTGGGTGTCAGGGCTGCTCTGCAGGGACACGGGAACAGATTTCCCTGGCAAGGAAATGAGGTTTAGAGCAAGAGCTGTCCAGCAGAACCTCTCAAATCCTGTTGCCCTGCTGCCATATGGAAAACATAAGGCCCTGTTGGCTCTGCATGCAGATAAATCCCAGCTGCAGGCTGCAGCTCAGGAGTCCTGACAGCAGCTGGACACCGAGCACACACAGAGCTCTGCACAGCCTCAAACCTTCCTGCTCCTGAGCTTTGCTGCTGGCTTCATCCAGGGAATGTGCTACTGCAATTAGAGCAGTGCTGACGTGTCCCCAGGATGTGCAGGACAGTGCCAGGGGCACCAGGACAGCACCAGAGTCACCAGGACAGCACCAGGGGCACCAGGACTGTGCCAGGGGCACCAGGACAGCACCAGAGTCACCAGGACAGCACCAAGGGCACCAGGACAGCACCAGGGGCACCAGGACAGCACCAAGGGCACCAGGACAGCGCCAGGGGCACCAGGACTGTGCCAGGGGCACCAGGACAGCACCAGGGGCACCAGGACTGTGCCAGGGGCACCAGGACAGCACCAGGGGCACCAGGACTGTGCCAGGGGCACCAGGACAGCACCAAGGGCACCAGGACAGCGCCAGGGGCACCAGGACAGCGCCAGAGTCACCAGGACAGCACCAAGGGCACCAGGAGAGTGCCAGAGTCACCAGGACATTGCCAGAGTCACCAGGACAGTGCCAGAGTCACCAGGACAGCACCAGGGACATCAGGACTGTGCCAGGGGCACCAGGAGGGTGCCAGGGACACCAGGAGAGTGCCAGGGGCACCAGGACAGCACCAGGGGCACCAGGACAGTGCCAGGGTCAGCACCACAAGCCCTGGAACAGGGAGTTAATTTAACCCTGAATGGTGAAGCTTTGAGCCTGGTTGTTCTGGGGAGACCTTTAAGCATTTACCCAGTCCCTGTGAAAAGCATTCAGTGGGGCCATCCCTGGGCCAGGCTGATTGGGAACCCATGATTCATTCCTAAGGCAGCAGATCCCCACACACAGCTCCCAGCTCTGGAACCTTCCCTTCTCATGCAGCTGCCACGAGGGACTGACTGAATCTTAGCACAGGGGTCTCCCCAGAAAGAGCCTGGAAATGAGAGAAAGCAGGAATGGGCTTGCTTTGCTTTTCAAGTGAAACAGCAAAGAAATGATGCTAAAAATGTCCACCTATTCTGGAAGGGTCACAAATAAGGGGGGGGGAAAGAGTTTGCATCAAATAATGTGCTTATCCTTGAAATGGTGGGGGAAAATGGGAAAAAGGCAGAAGTTGAGGTCTGGCTCATATTTTATACAGCAGCCCTGATTATCCCAAGGTACTGCATAGCCCAGAACACGCCAGTGCAGCCCGTGAATGTCACACAGGCCCCATGAACAGCTGCTCTGTCTTTTTGATAACTCCATTACTTGAGTTCAGAGAAGGTTTATGGACTAGAAAGCCTCAGATTTGGTCATGAATGTTTGATGCCTTTGCACACAGTGCTGTGGCTGTAACTTCACTCCCCATTGGAACGATGACATCCTGACAGCCTTCGGGCATTACAGGCCAAGGGGAGCAGCAGGAGCCTGCAAATGATGGACTTCCCACCCTGCTGGATTGTTCCTTTTGCACTGAAACACTGCTGACTCGTTCAGGGTGTTTTTCCAGAGATAAAAGGATGAGTGTGGTGTTTGAAACTGCAAAGGGAACTGCAGCTCTCTGTGTTTGTACAGTGCCTGAAGTCAGGCCTGTGAGCGTGAGGTACCTTCAGATCTTGTACAATCTGTTTTGAATGACTGAAGAAGGGGGAAATTCCAGAAATGCACAGGAGTATTTGAATACTGGGAGAAAATTTCCAATCGTCCCTTTGGCCCCCTGAATGGGGCAGTGACCATTTCACCATTTCCAGCAGCCCAGAGCAGGCAGATTTCCTTTTCTGCCCTGCCCACCCTGTCCTGGGGGGAGCAGCTCACAAATGTCATCAGCAACAAGGATTTAACAAAGGGACCGTGGCCAAAGCAACTTCACTCTGAAACTAAATTCAAATCCTGCTTGGAAGCTTCACCTTCCTGACAGAGCAGCCCCGGCTCGTGCATCCCTGAGCCCTCAGCCCCACCAAACCCCCGGGATGTTTCCAGTGCAGCATCCCCTGCACAGAGCCCCCGGCTCTTTCTGTCATTGTCACAGCCCAGGCCTCCCCTCAGCTCATCACTCCCACCCTCAGCCCTCCCATCCCTGCAGCAGGGACAGGGACACGGACAGGACAGGGACAGGGACATGGACACAGGGACAGAGATAGGGACAGCGACAGGGACATGAGACAGCGACAGGAGCAGGGACACAGGGACAGAGATTGGGACAGGAGCTGGAACAGGAGCAGGAATGAGCAGGAAGGAGCAGGGACAGGGACAGGGACACAGGGACAGGACAGGGACAGGGACAGGGGACAGGGGCAGGGACAGGAACAGGGACAGGGATTGGACAGGGCAGGGACAGGGACAGGACACAGGGACAGGGATTGGGACAGAGACAGGGACACAGGGACAGGAACAGGGACAGGGACACAGGGACAGGGACAGGAGCTGGAACAGGAGCAGGAGGGAGCAGGGGCAGGAGGATTGCTCATCCCCAGCCCCTCCTGTGGGGCTCCTGTTGTGATCCCAGAATTACCTCCTGCTGTATGGCCTAAGGGCAATCGAGCAACGTGTGCGGCAGTCCTTTGATTTTGTCTTTATTCTGGGGGATGAAAAGTCACCACAGCTCTTCATCCCTGCAGCTCACCTTCTTCAGCCCTCATACCAGGCTGCACATTAATTGGGAATTGTTATAAACCCTCTGACTCCGAGGTGCAGAAAACACCATTTGCATTTTATCTTTATTCAAGCATTTGTTGGTCATGGGTTTTAATCTCGACTGGTACTGAGGAACTTAATCAGATTAAACCAAACAAAAATAGGATTATCTGAGTGCTCAGGGTCGATTCCAACCTCACAGATGGGCACAGCCAGCAGGAGCAGTTAAAACTGACCCCAAAAACAAACAAAGCACCAAAAACAAACAAAGCACCAAAAACAAACAAAGCACCAAGAACAAACAGAACCAAACACATGGGAAAGTGCAGCCCTGGCTCTTCAAGGAGACAAGACCAAGCACCAATTAATGGAACTGTTCCCTCTTGCCCCTAATTGTACATTCCCCGAGCTGATCCTCCCACAAGGGCCATTTTATTTATCCTTTTAACAGCAGTAATTGTTTTTTGCCCCGCAGGAATTACCTGCATTCTCCCTTTCTCTCATCACAGCAGCCCAGCTCCTGCTGTGCTGTTCCCAGCTGTTCTGCTTTGCCTGCTCCATAGGAGCTTGGGGAATTGTGTGGCAGAAACTCTGGGATTCTCCTACCGAGGCACTTTGATAGCGGAGTTTTATAGATCTGCTGCCTGCAGAGCTTTAAGGGTTAAATGAATCTGGTGTCCATTGTAAGTAAAAGCAGTTTAGGCCCTCACTGCTGCTGCTGATCCCATTTCCTGAAAGGGAGTCCCATAAATGGCATTTTTCCAGCACTGTGGGAGTCTTTTATTACTGCTGTAATGCAAATCGAGCAGTTAGGTCCCCACAAACCGAGATCAAAGCCCCAGGGACAGAATTATCTCCTGATGAATTCACCCAAATGGGTTTTGGGGACTCTGATGATCCTGCTGGTGGTGTCTGTGTGTGCATGTGGCATTTTCCCCCGGCAGAATTTACATTAAGACAAATGAAGACTGAAAGAATAAACCCCAATTGTGGATATGATTGTGTCAGCATAAACATACTTTATAATTAGATTGCTATTACCACGGAGAAGGGGAAGAAGCAAACCAGAGTAAATCACTTTTATTCCAACCTCATTGCAGCCACCAAGGAGTTCAGAGCAGCATAAGTCTTTTCTAAAAAATATCCTCCCCCTTAGTACCATTATTATTCCAGTAAAATGTAAATGCAGACTAGGCCTTAGATACCAATTAAACTGCACTTGACAGAGATGTTATTGTCTAAATCAAATAAATGTAAGAGAGCAAAAAGCAAAATGAGTAATGAAATAAGAAAACCCAGCAGCAGATCTGTGTGCTCTGGTCAGATTGTCCGGTGAGCCAACGAGGAGGTGTGAGGGGAAATTGTTATTATTACATAGATCAGTTAAGCCATTTCTTTGCCAAGAGAATTTGCAGTTTGGTGAGAGGCTGTGCAGAGCAGACACCCTGAGCGAGTTCTGGCTGTCCCTTGTGTCACTGTGGGCTCCCGAGGCCCTGCAGAGGCACCTCACAGGGTCCCCCGGCCACGCTCACACCCAGGCATCCCGAAAAGCTGAGGAAACTCCATCTCCTGGGGGACACACACGATCCAGAACGCTGAGTGATGTCTGGAGAGAAATCTGGGATCAGCAGATCCCTGGGACCCACTGTCCTGGTTTAGGACAAATTTGAGAGGAAACCACCAAATGGAGTCTCTCTCCAGGAAAAAAAGAAACAGATTCAAGCTGCCCCTCCCCCAACTGGTTCGGAAAAAAAAAATTTCCTTGAAGGAAAGTGGAAAAAGCTGTTTATTTAACAAGCAAAATATCCACAAGCATAAAAAATGGAATAATATTAAACAATGAAATTTCTCGCTGTTCAAAGAGATGGCAAATCCAGGAAAGTCCTTGCCGTGAGGTGCAGCTCAGCTCGCTCAGTCCCTTCTCAGTCTCTCAGGCGCCAGAGAGTGCCGAGCCCCAGGCCCCGGTGGGCCACAGGCGTGAGCTCCTGGGCTGTTCTGGGTTTCCAGTCCAGAGCAGGTTTGAACAGATCCAAGGAAAAAGGAAAAAAAAACCACAGTCCAGGGAACTTCTCTGCCCCAGCTAGCTAAAAACTAACTAAAAGCAAAGGAGAGCTCTGTCCCTCTGTCTGTCCGTGCTGCAGACAGCACAGGCCAGAGAGAGCTGTGTGGGAGTGAAGGCTGTTTCTGAAAACAAACTGCAGCTTCTTCTTTCTCCTCTTCACTCTCAGAACCAGTCTTAAAGGTGCAGAACTTAGTGTGTAACATAAACAGAACACACGATTTGGGGATACAGGCATCATAAAGTCACCCCAGGACACCCACCTGCTGCTCTTGTGGAGCTCATTGCAGCTCCGAAAGCAGCAGAGCTCTGTGCCTGCAGTCTGTGAGTTCTGCCACTGCTCCCCTCCAGACTTCCCCACAAAATCTGATTATTTTCTGCTTCTTGCTGCTCTTTCCCCCCCTCTCATCCTGGTGGAACCGCTGGGTTCTTCAGAGCAGAGAGGGGCAGAAAGGGAGAGAGGGAAACAAGGGAAGAGCACGGGAAGGGCCACAGTGAAGGACGTCAGGGAGATTTCTGGCTCACAGCGAGGCTGCAGGGGGTGAGCAGCTGCTGGGGCAGGAATTGATGTCCCTGGCTGGGACAGACTCCCAGATGGGATGGAACAGGTGCCATGGAACAGGAACAGGTTATGGGCTGCTGCTGTAAACAGGAATCCTCTTATCACAGCTGCTGCACCCCTCAGCTGAGCGTTCCCTGGGACATGAGCAGAGCTGCAGCATTCTCCAGCTTCACTCTGGGGCCCTTTGAGTCAGGACCTTCCTGATCATTCACTGCACAGGTCTGTCTGAAGTGATAAAGGTGAGGCAGAATAAAGAAATAAAGAAATAAAGAAATAATAAAGAAGAATAAAGAATAAAGAATAAAGAATAAAGAATAAAGAATAAAGAATAAAGAATAAAGAATAAAGAATAAAGAATANTGGGCTGCTGCTGTAAACAGGAATCCTCTTATCACAGCTGCTGCACCCCTCAGCTGAGCGTTCCCTGGGACATGAGCAGAGCTGCAGCATTCTCCAGCTTCACTCTGGGGCCCTTTGAGTCAGGACCTTCCTGATCATTCACTGCACAGGTCTGTCTGAAGTGATAAAGGTGAGGCAGAATAAAGAAATAAAGAAATGAATAAAGAATAAAGAATAAAGAATAAAGAATAAAGAATAAAGAATAAAGAATGGCTGCTGTTCTCTGAGCAGGAACAGGAACAGTCTGGGATGAACTCCCTTCTGGTCCAGGAGAGGAGAGGTTTCATGTTTTAGTTCCAAACAAAAAGTGTAAGCGCCTTCCCCATGTATCTGAGTGTGAAGACCACACTCTAAAACAAAAAAATATCCTGAAATGGAAGGGGCTTAAACCCCATGAGCTGCAAACTGAAATAACCCCCTCTTGCTGCTCCCTCTGCCTTGCCTTTGGCGGCAGATCCCGGTGAGTCCTGCCCTCCCTGCACAGCCCCGGCTCTGAGGCTGGATTTTACAGGAGACCAGAGATAAAATATCTGGGTGCTGTTCCAGCTCCAGCCTTTATTTTCCTGGAATTCAGCGGGGTTATTTTCTCTCTGCCTCTTCTCCCCCGCTCTGTCCAGCCCATGAATATTCCGAGTGTCTGAGAGCAGAGGCTTTGCTGTGCACTCCCGATGCAGGGGCTGCTTGAGCGTTCTGTCAAATCCCTTTTGCTGAGCAGCCCCTGCTTCCATGAGAAGTGAGAGGGTTCTGAGTTCAAAGCAGGCACCAGAGCAGGGCAGAGGGGTTGTGGGGAGCCAGCAAGGCCTGGCTGTGCTCCCGAGATCTCCTAATCCCTGCCCCAGCTCCAGGCAGGGAGTGAGGTGCACATTCATATTCAGGCACTCTCTCAAGCTTTCCATTTGTCTTTCAATAAAGGCTGAATTTCAGAGCCTTCCACAACACGCAATTACTGAAAAACAGAGCTGCAGGGAATCTCTGGAGGTCGCGTGTTCAAAGGCAGCATCAGCCAGACTTGGCACTCCTCTCGTGTTCCTCTAATCTCTCCTTAAAAATCTCCAGTGGGACACAGATCCAACAGATTAAGCATTACTTGCTGGATATTGTATTCTGCTTTTTAACTACTCCAGCCATTAGAACACGATTTCTCAAGTTTTTATCCTTACAAGTTTCAGCTCCTTCTCTAATTAATATTTCACCAGTGGCTCCTCAGCGTTGAGCAGGGAGGGGCTGCAACTGCAGCTCCTGTCTCGTGCTTTCTCTGATAACCAAGGTGAGTGATGCCTGTACTTGCTCCCTTTGTCCTTCCTGTTCTGCAGCAGCAGAGCAGAGCGCTCCTGTTGCAAGTGCAGGAGCTCAAACATCAGAATTAAAATGAAAATTCTTCCCCCATGGAGAAGGCCGTGCCCTGGCTCCCACGCAGCCCATGGATCCGCCTGCATTCATGACAGCCGCAGTCTGGATTAAACATAATTAACCCTCTGCTCTAAATTGGGGCTGTGCAATGCTCAGTGCCTTGGTCAGGTCACTGATCACACCAGGTGCTCTTCCCAGCCCCTGGAAGCCACAGGCCGGTCTCATCTCACACCTTTCTCCTTCCTTTCTCCCTCCCCGTGTGTCCCCTGTGCCCTCCCTTTCCATCTGCACCTGTCTTGTCCCAGCTGCAGGAGCAACACCACAAAACCCCAGAGATCTGCTCTGCCCTCCAGCCCTCACTGCTGGTTTTGGAGAGCCTGTGGCTTCAGCACTATTATTTTTTCTCATCGGTGTGAAGTTTAACAAACCAGCCCTCGCAGTGATTTTGTTGCTCTCTCAGATCCCCAAGTGCAAGTCCCCAGCCACTGCAATTATTGGAGTGTTCCTGGAGAAAATTGCAAGAGTCTCCATGAAAGGGCTCCCTGCAGAAACTCACACAGCCAGTGACCAATTCCTCTTATAAAAAGAACCTGGAGCAGGCAGGAGCTTAAAATAGGAGAAGGGAGAAGGAACAAACAGGATTTGGAGGACAGCAGGATGGTTTGCAGGTCAGGAACAGAGCCATGCTGAATTCTCAGGGTAATTAGTCTTCATTATCAAACTGCAGCAAATTATGTTGTAGTGGTGAGGTTGCTTAATGTGCTGGATGGACAGTGGGAATTTGGGGTTTTTTAAACTGTTGTTGCCCAGTTTAGAGTAACACAAGCCTTGGGTTTGGATGGGCTGCAGGTCAGACCATAACAAACACAGCTCCCAAACCTGCTGAGCACTCCAGCACCAGAGTGGCAAATACTGGGGGAGCTGGGAATCCTTGGGAACTGCACAAAGCACCTACCACAAGTTGCAGCAAACCAGAAAAATCCAACGAAATTCCATTTTCCAGACCCATTTACAGGTGAGAGGAACAGAGGACAAACTGCCAGGGCTCCTCCAGGTTTGCACCTTCCACACCTGGGGGCACACTCTGAGCTGGAGCCTTTGCATTCTGGGTTCTCTGCAGCACCCACACCCCTACTCCTCCTCCTGAAATTCCTCCTGAAAAGCCTCTTTGCCTCCTCCTTCTAGCCTGGAAGTGTGGCAGGCCAGAGCTGTGAAGGGGTTAATGAGCCCAGGCAAAGTTAACAAGGGATGGGCCATAAATGGCTCCAGCTGTGTATAATTAACTGTAATACTGTGAAGTAAATGACTTTTATTGGCAAGCATGTCATAACTTCATTAAAAGTCATATTTACAGCCCTCTCACATGGAATGAGTACTTGTGTAGTCTCCAATTTAATGAGCACTCATTTTCACCTTGTTTCAATTATTTTCCACCCACCCTTTGTCTCAGTGTGGGGAGCAGGAAGATAAAATACAATGGGAGTGTAATTAAGGCTGGCACAGATTCTTTCAGGAAATGTTTTTCTATTCCAGAACAATCACTTCTACTGCTTACTACTAATAATACTTTAATGTTTAAAATACATAGTTTTCCTCGGTCCCTAAAGGATTTTTTAAATCACGTCATTAAAGAATGGTTGTGGGAGAGTTTTCCCCAGCCCAGCACCCCCAGTTGCACACAAAAGCACATTTGTATCACTTAGACATGGAAATTTGCAATTTAGCTTAATTACAACTGAAGGATTTGGGCTCTGGGAAGAAGGGGGCTGCAGGTGCCTGCCAGAGATGCTCAGAGTGTCCCTTGGGACCTGCTCCAAGCTCCAGGATGGAGGGAGAGCCATGGGGTGTGAGCTGTGCAGGTGGCATGGCCAGAACCATGGGATAAACATAATTTCTTTCTGGGCACAAGAAACACTTCCAGCAGCTCCCAGGAAGCCTTGGCCTGGCAGTGTTGGGGTCCCTGTGCTCCACCAGGGAAGTTTTCCCACCCATTTCCCTTCCCGAGGCTCTGTGCTTGTGCACAGCCTCATTCCCTAATGAAGAGGCTCCCCTGCATGTCCTACATCCTGGAGAACACTGGTGGTGCAGTAATTGGAGGCAGCAATGATTAATTCCTGAGATAAAATTCGTCCTCAGAACAACTGATTTCACTGCCAGAAATGCACAAACTTCCCGATGGCAACACTTTCATGTAATTATTGTTATTAGTTTAAGCTTGTTTGGGGGAGGGAGGAGATGAAAAAAAAATCAATTACTTTGCATTTATCACTAATCAGTTATGATCACTTTAATACAGAGGACTTACAACTCAGGACATGGTTTCTCTAATCCATGAGCTACTGGAAATATTACAGAAACTCTGAGGGCTGAAGGGGCTGGATGTTGAGGGAGGTGATTACAGCTACTGGGCTGGGGGAGTTTTCATTTTTAGTGTCCTGATGTCCCCAAATGAATGATGGACAGGGCCAGGGCTGCAGCCTGGGCCTGGGAGCTGCCTGCATGTCCAGAACTGCAGCTGCTGTGCTCCTGTGCTGCTTCCTGCACTTCTGGAGGCGTCCAGAGGAAGCCTCCCTTCTGCAAAGCCCTCAAGGTCCAGTTTTTGTCATTCAGGCAGTGCAAAGTTGCTGCAGAACTCGCTGCCTGCTGGGCAGCTCTGCAGAACAGGCTCTGCTGCAGGAGCTGAGCGCTGGCAGAGTTGGAATCCGATCCCTTGGGGTGGGGAGGCTGCTGGTGGGAGCTGAAGGAAGTCACCCTTGCTGTGCCTGTGCTTGGAAACTCCCCTGCTCCTGCCCTGGAGGCTGGGGTCAGAGTGCCAGAGGTGCCTGCCCTGGCGGGAGCTGCCCTGAGCAGCTGCAGGTGCCGCAGGGCACAGGGGAAGGGATGCCCTGCTCTGAGGCACCAGCCCAGGCTGCAGGGCCTCTCTCCAGCACCTCCTGCTCTGCTTTTGGGATTCAGCCCCACATCCAGGGCCACCCTCCCAGCCCTCACTCCTGCTGTGCCCGTGGGGAGTCCCCCCAAACCACAGGTGTGTACCATGACAATGACAGGACAGAAAATGCACCCGGGAGGGCTCCGGGCATGCACAGAAATGAATTCTGCTCTCAGGGCTGCAAGATCAGGGGCACTGCCAAGGCTGCCACCCTAGTCCTGAGCAGAATTCCCCCAGCAATGAAGAGGAATCCCTTTTTATTGTGTGGATTGTGTGGCCATAAAGCATAAGAGAACAAGGGGAAGTTGACAAAGTGTGTCTTTGATTAATTGCTGCAAAAGATTGCAGGTTGCTGACTGAGGAGGGTTTTTCGTGGCTCATTTTTCAGTCTTTAAAATTTTAATGCACAAAGGGAAGACAAAGCAAGCCCGGCCAGTGGATCCCTGGGCACAATTCACTGCGTGGGAGTGACCCCAGCTGCAGCCTGGGGCTCAGAGGGACAGGGACAAGAGAACTGAGCCAGGGACTCAGGGACAGGCTGAGAACTGAGCTCTCAGCCCCACCTGAGGCCCCTGGCCTGCCCTGGGGTACCTGTGGCTGCATCTGAATAAAGTCACACCTGAGCTGGGAGTGCTGGGAAAAGCAAGATCCACTCTTCATCTTCTTACTCCCTCGCCATCCCCTGGAATTGTCTTTGGAAGCCTGAGAAGCAGTGAATTATTGGCAACCTGCAGATGATGAAACTGATGATGAAAGGGTGGGGAAATGGAATTGAAGCCCTGCAAATTCAGCTATGGATTTTCCAAAGAGCTCCTTCACTTCTGGCCGCAGCAGGGACCGTGACACCTCAGAATCAGTGATGTCACACCTGAGAATGTGACCCAGAGTGACTTCCTCTGTCAGAGGATCCGAGCTGCAGACAGCGCAGAACCCAGGGCACCCTGCCTGCCCCAATTAGCGCAGCTAATTAGAGTGCACTGTCAGTCACTGAGCACCTGTGGATTGTGCAGCCAGGAATGTGGCACGAGCATTCCCAGGGCATCAGGAACTGGCTCCCAGGAGGGAGTTTCTCTGCTGGGCCTGTTCCAAACGGAGCCTCCTGGACCTGTAAACTCCAAAACAAGTACAGAAAACAAAACCTGCTGAGCGCTGTCACCTCAGAACCTCAGCTCCCTGAATCCATCCCTGGAGAGGCTGGAATTAAAGCACATTCCATCCAGGTGCCAACCCTGCAGCTGCTTCAAGTGGGTCATCACCAGGGATAGGCTGAGGTCCAAAAAAGGTGCCCCAAAGTGCCCTCCTTCCCTGTCTCTGGAGCTCCAGAGACATCCCTGTGTCCTGCCACATTGGGCTGACTCTTTACTGGAGTTTTTGGGATTAATTATCTCGATTTTGTGATTATTTTGTGATTAATTTTGCTTATGGATCAGGGAGATGAAGCCAAACGAGGAGCTCAGTTTGTGCAATAAAGCAGCCCTGGAAGGGGAATCTGCCCTGGGATTCAGCAGAGGATAAAGCAGGGCTGAATTCTCAGGCTTCCCCACTCTCTCCTTGTCCTGAGAAGTGGCTCTATCTTTGGAGCTTCCCAATAAATTTTCACTTTCAAAATGAAAAATGGTCTCCAGCTCAGGCATTTGTTACTTTAGATATGCTTCACAAATTTCCCTCGCATCCAGGGTGGTTGAAAATTGGATTAAAATCTCTTATTATGTCCCCATGTTACAGCATTAGGCATGCTTAGCTTCCACGGGGAAGGAGGATGAGGGAAGCAGAATGAACCCTCTGGAATTCTCACCAAAATTCACCAGTGTGGCTGTTCCAGGGCCAGCCATCCCTGTAAAGGGACCAGGATTGCCCTGGCCAGTGCAGGGTGGTAAATGCTGAGCTGCATTCCCACACATTTCAGCTCCTCCACCAGCCTCAACTCTTTCCAATAAATTCACCACTATCAGTGCAGTTAGAGCACCTGAAATGCTGAAGGGGGGTTCTACAAATTCAACTCAACAGAATGGAAAAGTCTTCACTCACTTTGGCTTTTTGGAGAGCCAAACTTTGCCCTCCACCCACTCTTTGTCCATGGAATATCTGTGCTCATGTCAGGGGTGGCACAAGTGCAACCCCCAATGCAAAGTGTCCACACATGTGAAGCCCCAAACCAGGGACTGATGAATTCCCCCTTCTGCATCACAGTTGCTGCAGTTTGTCCATAATTTATCCCCCTGTTTAGCCACATGAAAGAATTCCTGGTTTGACTTTTCCACGATGACACATTGCTGTTGTATTCAAATTGCCAGCACTCTCTGTGACAGCGTTTCTGCAGCACATCTTTAGACATTTCATCATTACTCTTCATTTAAAATGTCAACTTTGTTCTGACAAATCTTGTGTGCCTGGCTTGAAAAGCTTTACAAGTGTCAGGAGGAGCGAGGCAGGCTGCAGCTTTTGTCTTCTACGACAGCGAGCATGAAAGGTTCTTTTTTGTGGAGTGACTGGATTGAGCTGGAGCTGAAATTTGGGGTTGTTTGTGTAGATCAGAACAGCTCCAAAGCCAAGCGGGTGGGCGCTGCAGTCAGGGGGATGAGGCTGGCAGGGACGGAGTTCTGGGCACACAAACCCCAGGTTTGGCTCCCTGGGTCTGTGTGTTCTCCTCCAGCACCAGGCAGTGGCCCTGGATGGAGCCAGAAGTGGCCCCATGGGTTCCTCACTGAGCTGATGGTGCAAAAATTCCTGGCAAAACCCTGGAATTCACATTCCAGCCCCCACCAAGGCAATGGAGCCTCTGTGGCAGAGCTGGGGGTGAACATGTCCCCCAGGAAGGGGAAGGAACAGGCAGGGAAGGTTCCCTGGGCTGAGGGGACACCAGGATTCCCAGGGATGGAGGGGACACCAGGATTCCCTGGGCTGAGGGGACACCAGGATTCCCAGGGATGGAGAGAACACCAGGAGTCCCTGGGCTGAGGGGACACCAGGACTCCCTGGGCTGAGGGGACACCAGGATTCCCAGGGATGGAGAGGACACCAGGACTCCCTGGGCTGAGGGGACACCAGGACTCCCTGGGCTGAGGGGACACCAGGATTCCCAGGGATGGAGAGAACACCAGGATTCCCTGGGCTGAGGGGACACCAGGACTCCCTGGGCTGAGGGGACACCAGGATTCCCAGGGATGGAGAGAACACCAGGACTCCCGGGGCTGAGGGTACACGAGGGGTCCCTGGGCTGAGGGGACACCAGGATTCCCAGGGATGGAGAGGACACCAGGACTCCCTGGGCTGAGGGGACACCAAGGGTGCCTACACAAGGAGCTCTGTCCCAGGGCAGGGCTGAGCTCCCTCTGCAGCCACCACAAGTTTCTGCTGCCCTGTTCAGTGCTCTGGAATCCCCTTCTGGCATGTGGGGTCACTGAGGTGTTCCCAGCTGCAGTGGGGCTGGAACCAGGAGGGGAGGGACGCTCCCAGCCCATCCCTGGGCAGATGCAGACAAAGATCTGTGTGAAAGCTGTGGTGGCTTGAAAAACTCTCAAATTCGAAGCCTCTCCTCCCCTGCTCTCCCCACAGGCCTGCATTTCCAACAGGGAGGCTGCTGTAAACAGAGAGAAATAAATCAACATAAAAAGGGATTTAAAAATCAGCGCCATTTCCTCCCTTTTTCTGGCGTGTCCTGGTTGCTGGCCCTCGAGGGAGAGCTGTACTTTCTGATCTGTGCTAATACAAAATTCATATTTGTCTGGGCCATTATGTGCAAAATAATGGGTAATCCCTCAGGCTGGAGTGAAAAGCCAAGCCAAATATTCCAGGAGACCTTTCAATTTTGAAAGGTTTCAGAAATAAGCACAATACAAACATATAGAGGGATCCAATTATGTGTAAACAAACTGTTCTTGCAGCCTCCTCCTCAGAAAACACAATTAGATTGCCAGCAAGATTGCTTTTGGATTACCTGGATTAGGCCTTGCATTCAGAGGCTTAGGAAGTACCTGGAATTTCATTTTCCCTGCATTTCCCAGTTGCAGAGCTCAGTTACAGGGCCTGGAGGGTCCCTCCTGTGCCAAGGTGCTGCTGCTCTCAGGTGTGGGCAGTGCTTGAAGCAGATAAAACGTGGCTCCTGGAGATAAGGAAAAGCTTAATCCAGCTCTAACAAAGAGCATGGAATACTCAGCTTCCTGAGCTACATGAAAGTTAATTAAAAGAGCACCACAGACGTGGAGAAACACAGAATTAAAGCTGTCCCCTTGTGCTCAAGGGCTGAACTCAGCAGGGAGAGGAGACTCAGCTCATTTTCTGCACCCAGGGAGCGCTGGGGCGCAGAGAAATCCCAGAGCAAGGGGCTTGGCTGGAGCTCTTCTCCATCAGCACTCACAGGAGCCAACTCTGCCTCAGGCCTGAGGGACCTGCACTGACCTGGCAGGGATCAGCCTGGGTCCCACAGGGGTGTCCAGAGCGGGTCTGCAGTCACTGCTGGCCATGGCCCTGTCCTGCACTGCCCTGCACTGTCCTGCACTG
>VWYI01026839.1:19905-49701 GCA_013399455.1 Anthoscopus minutus
CCTGCACTGTCCTGCACTGTCCTGGCCCTGTCCTGGCCCTGTCCTGCACTGCCCTGCACTATCCTCGCCCTGTCCTGGCACTGTCCTGCACTGTCCTGGCCCTGTCCTGCACTGTCCTGCACTGTCCTGCACTATCCTCGCCCTGTCCTGGCACTGTCCTGCACTGTCCTGGCCCTGTCCTGCACTGTCCTGCACTGTCCTGCACTGTCCTGCACTGTCCTCGCCCTGTCCTGGCCCTGGCCTGGCCCTGTCCTGGCCCTGTCCTGGCCCTGTCCTGGCCCTGTCCTGGCCCTGCCAAGGAAGTCTCTGCTCCCAGGGGTTGAAGTAGGGGCTGAGCTGGTTCTGCCCCCTTTGGCCTGGGGACAGGCTGGGGTCCCACTTTATTCTTCTTATTTTGGCTTTGTGGAGCTAAGAGGGAACCTGATGGGTTCAGAATCACAGCCCAGGGGTGACTAAAGTTGGAGAATTATGAGGAAAAAAATACGACCTTTTCTTACAGGGACAGTGAAAATGAAGGTTGATTTTAATTTCTATATTCATCCTCTTGGTATTGTCCTAAGGACTATCCTGCCCACAGTGAGGCTAAGAATAGAAGTGGGAGGTGTGGGCTTGAGGAATAAGGCAGTAAATCAGAATTTTAATGCTATTAAAATCTATTGATTGTGTTGATTAATTATTGCTGGTGCTGATGGGAAGGCCAGACTCTCTAAGCCAGTTTAATTATTTTCCAGTTAATGTTAATCTCAGTTAATGAAAACTCTCCAAGCCAGAAAAGGGATGACACAAGGAATGACTGTTATTCATGAGAGACTCTCTTAATCTATAAAACATCAAAGATGTCATTGCAAGCATCTTTGCTTTGCTTGTATTTTATTTTTTAAATTATGCCAACACTTTGTTCTCAGGTTCCTGATGAGTCAGGGTGTGACAGCTCAGGGAAGATCTGAACAGGAGCTGATGGAGCCTCCTGGAGAACTGCAGCTCAGGGGCTCAGGTGGCCCTGGACAGGGGGTTTGGGTAATTAATGACTGCGGTTCATTAGGGGTGGCTGCACAACCCCTGTGTCAGGAGAAGGAATGGGCTCTGCCCACACTGGAGTGCTGGGAAAGGAGGATGGAGGAGCAGGATCTGCAGGAAGGCTCTGAAGCTGCCACAGTTGTGGTTTCGAGTCTTTTCTGGCTTTTATGAGACCCTTCACCAGACTCTACTGCATTTTAGTTTTTGCATGGAGCCTGCTGTGTTTGTGCAGCACCACCTCAGCGAGAACAGCCGAGTTAGAAATTTCTCCTTGGAAAAACTAACTTCAGATCAGGCTGGTTTGGAGCACTCCTGGTGGAGCTGTCCCCAGCTCCTCAGCCCTGGTGGCAGATGAGCTCCTCAGCAGGGCTTTGCAGGGTTCAGCCCACGCTGCAGAGCAGCTGCCAGCACACAGAGCCCAGTGCAGGGCAGCAGCCCTGGGCATGCAGCAGCCCCAGCCCTGCTTGCAGCTGTTCTGAGTTCAGCTCTGCACCCCTCTCCTGCTGTCTCCATGCATGGGATTTGTTCTGTGCTTCCCTTCCAGCTCCAGGGTGATCAGGCTGATGCATTCCAGCATTTCCCCTTCAGTCCACCTGGCCTGGCCTGTCCAGGATTAGTTTGTCCCTAAATCACACAGCAGCAGAGGCATCCCCAGAAGGTAACCAGAGCTCTCCTCTTGCTGTAGCTCATTTCCTTGTCAACCCTGCCCTAAACCAGCGTGGCCCTTCTCCAGCTGTACCATGCCAGGGAATACCTGTGGTGATTATTTCAAATTACTGACTTGTGCCTGGTTGAAGGAGCCACAGCCCTGCTGTGTTCCTCTCTGGTTGTTTGCTTACCCTGGGTGACTCCATTTTCTGGCAGCTTTATTTCTGCCTTGCACGGCCTGAGTCACAGGGACAGGCTGCCCTTCCCAGCTGGGTGGAGATCTAGGGCTAAAAACTGCCAGCATCCCAATGATCTCCACTTGCAGGAGACTCCTGCTGCAGTGAATAACACAAACCTCCTCTGCACATCTCTGAATTGAGGAAGGTATCTCATTTCTGCATGGCAAAGAATGGTTTAAAATAGCTCTGTGAGCAATTGCCAGAGATTATCTTGGGTACAGCAGCCCTGAGTCACCCAGCCATGAGCCAAACCTTGTCCCCCCTCAGCCCAGGTGGGGAGGAGGATAAAGACCCTGCCTGGCTGATGGCAATGCTCTGGGTTTAACTGGCTGAGAGAAAGAGGCAAAAATAGAAAAAGTTCCCGTGTTTGGCTGTGTAAATGAGAACTGGATTGCTGAAAAGCTGCTCACTGCATTCTCTCCCTGATAATACTTTCCCTGCACTGTTTGGATTGTAAATTTTCCTGCACTGTCTGTTCGGACTGTAAATTTTCCTGGATTTTCAGTTTGGATTGTGAGTTCTGTGGCTGAGGTTCTGTGTTTTACTGCTCTTTACCACCATTGTTTGAGTTCCCTGACTCTGTAATAAACACGTCTGGAGGTGTTTTGGATGCACATCCCAATGCTACCAAGATGCAGCACTGAACTGAGTCATCTTGACCAGAGGCAGGAATCAAAAATAACCAGAAATAACCTAACAAAGTTTTGATTAAGACTGGCCCTGAGCTTCCCAGAGGTGTCACCCAGTCTGTGCCTGGCCCTGAGGTGTGTCCCCACCCTGAGTCCCTCTGTGCCAGCACTCAGAGTTGGAGTTCCACACCCTGACCTTCCCCTGGTCTCAGGGATGATTTTATCCCATCCATCTCCTGGCAAATCCCTCTCCTTTGCAGGAATGCATTAAACTACCAGATTTTTCTCATTATGGATTTCTCATTGGGCTTTTAGCTCCAAATGAGCTCTGAGACCACGCAAATCTCTGCTGGAGCTGCAGCTCCTTCCCTGCCTGAGATGAAAAGTGCATCCCCTGTGCTCCAGAGTGAGGACAGGCCTGGCTTGGGGCAGCTCAGCAGCACCAGGCAGGGATTGCTGGGGCTGGGATGGAAAAACTCAGCCCTGCTAAGCCCCAGCTGGGCTCAGGCTCTGCAGCAGGGCTGCTGTGCTGACAACAAAGTAAATTTAATACTCACCTTCTCCTCTTCCTGCCCAGAATCACCCCGTGTGGAATTGCCCAGGTATTTCTGGCAGGCTGAGCTCTCACTGAGCAATCACCAGGATGTTCCACCAAAGGAGACATGAATCTTCTCTAAGCAGCTCCTGGCAAACCTGTGATTCTAGGAGGATTTAAAAGGTCAGAAGTCCCACATTAGCTGTGTAGATGGATTTTAGGTCCACTTTATTTATCTGCTCTGGCATCAGCTTTATTCCTACATTTGCAAGTGGGATTTGCCATTCTGGAGTAGCAGCAAGGGAAAGGTGCTGGAGGGAGTTTGGTGTGGTGTGAAGCTGTCAGAATAAAGGTGTAAAGGTAGAAATTGAAGCTATCTTGTTAACCACCTGCTCTGTTTGAGGAATCAGGTACCTCTGAGCTGTTTCCTCCCCTCCTGGGGCTCTGATCTTTGTATTTTAAGACAGTTTTTCTTAAAACTAAAAGCAGAAATGAAAGCAAGGTTTTCCCCTCTGGAACCAGCTGAAAAGATTGATGAAATGACGGCTCCTTTAGCAAAACAGCAACTCCACCTGTCAGGAAGCACCAGCCATGCACAGGGCACAGCAGCCAGGCTGAGGTGTGTTAAACACAATCCCAACTGGTTTGTCAGGGACAAATGGGGCTTGTCACAGTCTGCAAACAGTTTTAGGGAGAACATTAATGATGGTTAGGATCTCTGGTGCCAGCAGGAGGGAGAAGTTGGAGTCTCCTTCCAGGAAAGCACAGAGCAACTTGCAGTTGTTTTGCTCTTGAGATTGCCAGGGTTTTGAAAAATATCCATTGTAGGCATTTGCTGGGTTTGGAAATGAGGAGTCCTTGGTGGTCACCGTGCCACAGAAAGGTGTCAGCATGTGCAGAACTGACTCAGTTGGTACCAGCTCCCAAAACCTCCCCAGCTCCTCCCTGAGCAAACACAGACAGGAGAGGGGGCCTTGGCACCGCTCTGCATTCCGGGCTGGTGAGGGGAATTTGGGGCCCTGCACCTGTCCAGGTGTGGGTTTGGATTTCCAGAGCTGAGCCAGGCTCTTGGCTGTGTGTCCCTGAGTGTGACAAGAAGGGACAAGTCTGGGGACATGGTGAGAGCTCCACGGTTCAGGCTGTCTCTGCCTGCAGGTTTCTGCCAAGCTCGTTGGAGGAAATGTGTGGTTTTCCCTTATTTGAGTAATTACCCAGGAAAACGTGTTGTAATGGAGTTCTGGAGCTATGGCAGTTTAGTCACGGCGACTGTGTGAGGGAGGGAAAATCAAGGTGTATTTTATTTGTTTTGAGCTTTGATGACAAATTGTGTTCAGGCTGTTGAGGAGTATTAATTACTGAGCTCTCCCTGGAGGATGAACACTCCCAGTGCTCCTGAGATTCCTGCAGGAGCACCCTGACCCCTCCCCAAAGGAAATGTGTTTTTCTTGCTGCCTCTGAAAGTCTCCAGCACGTCCCTGTGATGTGCCAAGGTCCAAACCCTCCTGAAGCCGTGTGAGGGTCTGTGCTGGTCACAGGGGACTTTGAGCCATAGCCCTGGATTAAAATGAAAACAAGGGAAAACAAGGGCAGGGGATTTGTGTGTTCCTGAGGAGCAAAGCAGGAAGGAGCTCAAGTGATCCCATTTCAAACCCCGGCTCCATCCCCACCCATCCCACCCAAGGAACTGCTCCTGCTTGGGGGCAATAAAAGTTAACAGCTCCACACTGAGAAAAAAATGACAACTGCCCTTCCCAAAGGAGCTAAAATCCATCTCTGCCCATGACAGCAGTTAACAAAATGCATGGATGAGATCTGCCTGGGCTTTTATCTCGACTTAAATTTGTTTTCCATTCACCAGGCTCCACTGCAGGAGAGCAATATTGGAATGTGCAGGAACCATGAGACACAAATTTTATTACCCCCTCTCTGCTACTCCCACTGTAGAGAGAGAAGTTTATGAGTGAAAAACATCCCAGGCCATTTAGCCACCTCTGATATTTGCAGTCCAGACTGGAAGGAGTAATTGATTTTCTAATAATAGAGAGAAATCTTGGCTGGAGGCTCAGTGTTGTGTTGTAGGACTCCTTAAAAAGCACATTCTCAATTCCTGCAGCTCCCAGGCCCCTTTGCCTGGGGCAGTGCATTTGTGGGGTTTCATCTTCCCAAACACAAACAATTCCTGTCCTTCAGAGGGGTTCCCTGTCCTGGTCAGAGCTGGCAGCTGGGAGAAGGAGCCCTCTGCCTTTTGCTGGCTGATTTCTGTTCCTGGTCACAGCCTGCAAAGTTGCTTTTATTGGGAATTATTGGTATTCATGCTGGAAAAGCATCCATGGCACGTGTGAGGAGCCAGCCCAGCCCAGCCCCACCGTGTTCAAACGGATTTGGGAAGGGCTTCATCTGAATTTCAAAGGGCTCTGGCTCCAGTCTGCCGTGAACCGCATCAGAAATGCAGGTTGGGTCAGGGATGTTTTCCATTTTTTCTAATGTTTACATTGAATTTATGCACATTCCCTGTCAGTTTGGAGGCTGGGGATGCCCAGCACTGTTCATTTCACCGAGCAGAGTTATCACACTGAGCCTCTGCGTGATCAAAGGGGGAAAATGCGCTGAGAACGCCCGTGGTTGTTCAGAGCTTCTAATTACAAAACACAGTCTGGACAGTTCGGTTCAGGGTTTGCTCCTGAGAAGGTCATTTGGCTCAGGATGGGAATTTCTGGTTTCTAACCTTGCAGATAACGAGGTTTGGGGCTGTCCCTGTGCTCAGCAGTGCCTGGGATGCAGGAGAAGGGAACATTGGCCTTGCACCAGAGGAGCTGCAGTCGCTTTCAGCAGCTGGAAGAACCTCCCTGGAGCTCCAGGGTGTCCATCCCTGTGACCCTGTCCTTGCCACAATCCCAAGGGATCCCCCAGCATTCCTGCTGGAGGGCTGGTGCTGCTCTCTGGCCCCTGGTCACACCCAGCCTGAGCTCTGTGGCAGCTCTGCCACTGCTCCCTCTGCACTTCCCCCTGCAAAGAGACTGACAAGGGGCTGCTCTCACATTTTATAATTTTATATTCCCAGCCAGATCCCTGCATTCTGCAGGTTGCAATGAATTCCACCACGTCACAATTGAATTCCACCACGTCACAATTGAATTCCACATCATAAATGAATTTCACCACACCGCAAATTAATTTCACCACATCACAATTGAATTTCACCACGTCACAACTGAATTCCACTACATCACAAATTAATTTCACCCCATCCCAACTGAATTTCACATCCCAAAATAACTTCACTGCATCACAAGTGCGTGTGGCAGAGGATGTGTAAAAAATCACACCTGCTCTTTCCTGAAAGGTCTCCCTGCACATCACCAATATTGCAAAGAGAGCTTTTGGAAGGGAAATCATGTGGCAATTTTAATTCTTTTTTTTTGTTTTCCTTATGGAAAAAGTGGGGGGGGCACCTGGATGTGAGCAGAAAGGTGTGAGCAGGAACATGAAAGGAAATCAGAAGGAAGGAGTTCCCCAGCAGCCCCAAGGGCTCCGTGTCCAACGAAAATCCCCTCAGCTCTGACAGGGCTGAAACTTTGACAGGCCACAGAGTGGAGCTGAGAATCCTCCAACAAAACAAAATAGATGAAAAAGTAGAGTAAGAATGACAAAACATTTTTTCTGTATTTTCTGTGCTCCTTTCCCCGAGCCTGATTTCCAAAGAGCTCTGTTGACATAAGTGCAGCAGCTGGAGATGAGAGGGTTTTAAATCAACCTTCAGAGATGTACAGTTTATACTGGTAAAATAATTATTCTTCAAAGATTCCTGAAAAACAGTATTTAAGGTGTTTAATGATTAAAAACCTGATGTCCTTGAGTGTAAGTCAGATGAAAGAACTGCCAGGGACCTTAGTGCAGTGCAATGATAAACATAAAGGCAGCAATAATGATCAGCCCGAGGTGATTACACTCCCTAATTAGAGCACATGTATCATTTAGGCCTGTTAATCTCTGCCTGTCTGAGGCACTTTGGGCACCCTCTCCTCTATCCATGGAAGGTTTTTTGATCATGGCACGGAGCAGGAGGAGCCATTCCCTGTGTCTGGAGCCTCGCAGCTCTGAGGTTCCCTCTGGAGTCACCTGAGGGGGCTCAGCACAGCTCACCCCCCATTCTGCTTCTGGATATTTGCACCTGGGGACACAGGAGAGCTGAGTGGGACCAGGAGTGCCCCAAAGCCTGCTCTGCACACCCTGGGAGCACAAAAACCCCAGGATGGAGCTGAGTGGGACCAGGAGTGCCCCAAAGCCTGCTCTGCACACCCTGGGAGCACAAAAACCCCAGGATGGAGCTGAGTGGGACCAGGAGTGCCCCAAAGCCTGCTCTGCACACTCTGAATGCACAAAAACCCCAGGATGGAGCTGTGGGGTCTGCAGCTCCCAGGACACGTCTGTAGGGTCTGCAGGGCCCTGCCCAGGTCTGTGGGGTCTGTGGGATGGTGCAGTTTCTGTGCCCAGCTGGCTCAGGGGGGAACTCACCCCCGTGTGCAGAACTGCTCCCCTGGCACAGGCTGCTTCCTCCCAGCAATGGCCCCTGTGCTCTCATCAGGCACAAGAACCTCGTGAGGGGCACCAGGACTCCAAATCAGTGGGACTGAGACAATCAGACAGGCTGCAGGAGGTGGCTGAGAGAATTCTTCATTAATTTCAAGTGTTCCTCAGTAATGGATGCTGCGGGTGAGAGGTTTTGGGGGCCAGCACCAGGCAGGGCTTGAAGCTGGTGGGAGGTGTCTGGAATCAGGGCATGAGGAGGCAGAACCAGAGCCAGGCCTAAGAGGAACAGATGCTCCAGGCAGATACCTGAGAATGCTGAGAACCTCCCTTTCTGAGATTCTTTTCCTCCAGTGATTGTGAGCCTTGCAGTATCTTTATTACTTTTATGGGAATCTGCCACCCTGGGTCTTTCAGGGCTCTACAGGTGATGTCAGAAGTCCCAATATCCCTGTAGATCCTGCCAGACAAGGATGTGGAGGAGATAAACTCTAATCCCTTCCAAAAGGGGACTTAAAAACTTTAAGCAGTGCCTGCAGCAGCTTTTGGGATGTCCCTGCTGGCAGTTCTGCCCCAAAAAGCTGCTCTGGCCTGAGCAGAGGAGGCACTGCAGGAAACAGGAGCGATTATCATCCTCGTTAGGAGGAAATGAGAAATGATCTCCCTAATAAAACACACATTAAATAAACAGAGGGAATTCTTCTGCAGCCTGTTCTCTTCGTGGCCATGTCGGACTCCATGTCACACGGAGGGGGTGTTTGTGCCTTCCAATTAAGCAGAATAATGACTTTCTGGGGAGGTGGGGGTGGATTATTTTAGTCCTGCTGCAGGTGCCATTGAGATGAGAGGCCTTGGCTATCATGCTGTCAATTTGTTTAATGATTATTAGAGGAGCAGGTGATTTCTATTAAAGGGAAGTGACAGACTGTCCATTAGATATAGATGCATGTTTATTAAATTGGGAGCCTGGAGCAAGCAGCATGGCTCATTTGCTTCCAAATTCCAGACCAATCTGTTTTATTCTGCACCTGGAAGGTTCAGAGCCCAGGAGAAGTGGGGGCTGTTTGCCCAGCAGGGCTCAGGGGCTGTCGTGTTTGTGCAAAGTGTTCACTCCCATCTCCAATGGAGGCTGCAGGGGAAGGGGCTGGGGATGTGCAGTAAAAAATGTGGTTTAATTCCTCCTCTTCTCACCTAGACAGGCCTGGAAACAGGGGGGGAGCAGAAGGGTTTGATGTGTGAGTGCACAGCTTGTCTCTGCTGTGTCCCCACACCATGGGTGGATGGGAGGTGCCCGTCCCAGGGCCAGCACCTCCCATCTCTCCTGAGCGAGCAGCTCCAGGGAATCCTGGACACAAAGCACAGCACAAATAAACACAAAGCAGAGGTTTATTTGGAGTCCCCACTGGCTGCTGGGTTATGCTCTGAAGCAGTAGAATTTATCTTCCTCTTTCCTCCTTTATCACCCAGGCTAAAGTGAGTGTGGATGTTCTCATTGCTCAGGGAGGAGTTGAATCCTTTCAGGAAACATCTCCCCATTTCCAGGCCTCTCTTATCCTCCTTTCCTATGCAAATTGGTGCACTTTAAAATCAAATCCCCTCTTGCACAGATGTGGTGTAATGAGCTCCCCACTCCATCCAGCCCCATCACCCAGATCTTCTCTGGGATAGTGGTTCTGGTGTCTGCAGATCAAAGAGGAGGCTGGAAAACTGGAAGGGTTCATAAAAGAGCCTAAAAATGATTCAGAGTCTGGGCAACATCTCTGGTGAAAGTGAGCTCGAGCCTTTTGGGCCATGAGGAGGAAATAGGAGCCTCTGTCACAGCGTGCAGGCACAAATACAGGGGAGATGACTTCCTCTAATGGATGGCTCCCCTGGCCAGCAGAGAAGTCCACAGTGAAACGTGGCTGTGAGCTCAGGATTCAGCCTTGGCTCAGAGCTGGAGCCTGCTCAGGAGCTGGAGGAAGCACATCTGTTTCCAGGCACGGATAATTAACTGTCGGGAGAAGGAACCATCAAAGTAACAAATGAGGAAAATCCTGATCATGAGCCTAATTGAGGAGCTCTGCAGTGCTCTGGTGAAAGGCACGGTTTTACTGCACCGAGGAGGGGCTGAGCTGGTGCTGTGGCACTGAGGGCTCCTGGTGGGGACTGCAGGAGGGGAGCAGCTCCACCCTGCCCCAGGGATTTATGGAATCAGGTTCCTGGGGCCCTGCTGAACCCCTTCAGGGCCTTCATTCCTCTCACTCATTTTGGCTGCCTGTAAATATGGACAGGGCCGAGCTCTGCCCCCTCAGAGCTGTGGGTGCCCATGGATGTCCCCACAAAGCTCTCGGGACGCAGCAACGCTGGCTCTGCCGCAGGAATGGGCAGCACCTGGGGCCTCGAGGGGATTTCAGCTCCAGACCCGACCCCAAAGGAGCGTGGCAGTGCAGACTAAACCAGAACTCTGTCAAATTTAGGGAAGCCAAAGCCCAGTCCTTGTTGCACTCTCCCATCCTGCTCCAGGTGCCCGTCCCTGCAGAGGCAGGGACACAGCGGCTGGGATTTGGGAATGACCCTTTCCTGCTCTGGGCACAGCTGGAAGTACAGGGAGCTGATTCCTTGCAGTCCTGGCAAGGAATGGGAACTGGCAAAGGTTTGCTTCTCCAGGCTGACCCTTCCTGCTGCCCAGGGGACCTGCAGAGCGAGGGGCTCCGGTGTCACCCCGGCACAACCGCCCTGCTCTTCTCCTCCCTTCTCCCTTTGGGGACTGGCTTGGAGCTTTTGCTGTCTTTGCCTTGAGCATCCTGGAGCCTCAGAGTTGCTGATTGCAATTTTGGCGTCCTTATCTCGGTGAAAATGCAAATAGCGCCTTTTGTCAGCTCCCATCCCAACGCCGCCGCTTCCCATCACTCCCGGTCCCCTCTGCTGCTCAGCAAGGGGGGAAGGAGAGGGCAGACATCGAATCTTGCGGCGTTTAACGTCTGCAATAACATCCTGTGCCTCCCTGCCAGCCATTTGCCGGGCTATTATTCCACCATTCTTCTGTTTGTTCTGTTTTTCCTTCTGGGCACATGTTTTTTTCCCAATTCGGGCGAAATCGCTGCTGCCATCCTCAGCTGTCCTGATTGCCTGAAGCAGCGGCTGATTGCATTATTCATCCGCAGTGCTCACAAAAGGCGTCAGAGCTCTCCACCAGACCCCGAGCTGTTGATGATGTTTTGCGTCTGTGGGAAGGGGGAGGATGCTGGGTGGGCTGGTGGCATCTGGTGGCGCTGCTGTGGCTGTGCCCGAGGAGCTGGGACACAGCAGCGCCCGGGCTGGGCTCTGCTCTCCTCCCAGGCTGCGGCGATGCCGAGCTGCCAAGCGATTTTCCGTCCCGCTGAGCAGATCAGCCGAACCGCAGGGAAACGGTGCCACCTGCGGGCACCCAGCGCGGCAGTGCCGGCCCCGGGTGCCACCCTCGCACGCTGCTCAGCTCGGGGTCCTCGGCACGGGGAAGTTTCTTAACCCACAAACAGCGGGAGGGGAACGCGGTGGAATGGAGCCAGCAGGGAAAGGTCAGGCTGTGCCTCACCACGGCCGCCTGGGCGATCAGACACAGAAAGGGGCCGGGGTTGTTTTCCTGTGGTTTAGAACAGCCTTTCTCCATGCTCCAAACAGACTGGACGAGCTGTGCGGGACGCAGATCCACCCCCAAGAGATGTGTGAGCTTCGGGCTGCGTCCCGCTCTGTGTTTGGGCAGCTTTGGGGGCGTGTTTGTAGCTCCAGGGATGTCACCAGGACGGTGCCTGCCGCAGATCCAGGTCACTTCTGCACCTGGTGACGCTGGAATTTGCAGGGTCCTTTCCTTGTGTCCCTCGGTGTCACCTGCAGCAGCTCCATCCCTGCGTGGGCAGGGCTCACCTGGATCGTGTGGCTGCAAAGCACGGGCACCACGGGCAGCTCCGTGTGCCAAAACCATGTTAGATCCAGCAGAGCCTCTGCTGCTGAGCACAGGTGCAGCTCTTCTTCAAGCCCAGCCTTTGGCAAACAATTGGAATAAAACAAGGAGACTGAGCAGGAAAGCGCACGGCTGCCTCTCCCTGTCTGTGCCTGAACACACACGTTTTGTAGAATGTTCTCGGGCTAAAAAGATATTAATAAGTAAACCCTTCTGATTGATTTAATATGCCAGAGCTTTGTTCTCAGTTCTTTGCTTGTACTGGTGCATAACACTGGAAAAATAAAATGGAATCATAAAATGAAATAAATAAAATATAAAAGCCGTGCAGCAGAGTGAAGTGAATTCAATCATCAGAGGAGCAGAATTATACATCAAGAGCAATCCAATATTGTGTTTAATCCCAAGGCATTATAAATCTGACAAACATCTAGGAGCATCTTCAGAACAGAAAGTTGGGGTTTTGAGGAACAAACAGGCAGTTAATCCTGTTTACACAGATTTCTTTCCCCAAGCAGCGTTCCACCTTTGGGTAGGGGCTCACCTGGGGGACTCCTGGTTGTGTTTCTGATTTCCAACACTCCTTCCTCACCTGCCTTCTGTCAGAGCTCAGCAGGAGCTGAGGAATCCCTTCAGGCCCTGTCAGACATCGCTGCTGGAGCAGCAGGGCCGGTGGGAGCTCATTCCCACAGCTTTTTCCTGCCAGGTTTTACCACTCACATCCCTCTGCAAAGCTGCACTTGGGGCTCTCCCTGAGCCAGGCCAGGCCAGGCCAGGCTGGAAGATGGAAATTGGTGCTGCCAGAGAACCTGGCCAGCGTGGATGGGAACTGCTCCGAGCTTCAGCTGCTCCCGGGGCAGCTCCAAGGCCAGGCTGAGAGGGATTCTGTGGGGAACAGCCCTGGGAAGAGTCTCCCCTGCAGCCTGAGCCCAGCACAGAACCATCCTGGGCCATGGCAGAGGCTGAAAGCCTTCCTGGAGAAGCCAGCAGAGAGTGATAGATACAGGAATCCAAATCCCAGGGAATCTGCACACTGATAAATACACCACGGTGCCCAAGTGCTGAGGCAAAGCTGCATTTACAGGAACAGCCCTCAGCTCCAGGCTGGACACCTCCTCCAGGGCAGGCTCCATCCCCAGGATCAGTGTCAGGATATCAGGAATGGGTTGTACAGCTCACAGAAAAATGTTACAGAAGCCCTGGGATGAAAAACATTTAGCAGAAATTGAATAGGAAAATAATGCTGGAGTTGGAGAGAAAGTTGAAGTTCAGCAGTTTCATTTGAAAAGAGAATGGAGCATCAAGCCCTGGGAAGTGTCATTTCCTGACTCTTGTGGAGTAATAGTGAGCTGTAAAATTAGAGTTGCATGGATGGCTGTGGAACGATGCTCATGAAAAATTAATGACAATAGCAGGAGACAGGAAAAATCCAGAAAACATTTCCACGACTGTTAAGTTTTATAAAAGCTTGTTTGCATTAAAATCTGAGCTGTGTACTCTACCTGAGCTGCCAAAATCCCTGCAGCTCCTTCCGAGCAGCAGTGCTGATGGCAGAGAGTTTCTCTGTGGGCAGAGCCCTGCAGGGAGGTGGCCGTGGGACAGGGATGGGGTTGTTACCCTGCTCCCTTCCCAGGCTGGAGCTGCTCAGATGCTGCTGGTGGGACTCTGCTGCTGCCTCGAGAGCTGAGCTGAGCTGAGGGATCTGGGATCAGGGAAAGGATCCCTGAGCTGCCTCTCCTCAGGCCATGCTGGGATTCACACTTCAGGCAGCTCCAGGGGTTTGAGAGGTACCTGTGCAGCCCAAGGGATCCCTCGTGGGAACTGAGAGCACTGGGGTGAGGCAGGACTCACTTTGCAGACATTTTTTAAGCACTGAAGCCAAGAAAATAAAAGGGAGAACCGAGCTCTGATCATCTGGGTTGGAAAGGAGAATATTCAGAGATGCAGCATTCCTGGAAATTTTGTTTCCATAACTGGAGCAGCCTCAGCTCATCTTTGGAGTGTGTCACACCTGGGGCCCGTTCATGTCCAGAAGAGGCTGAAAAACAGAAAACTCGGCGAAATATTCCAATGGAAGGAATGGACTTGGATTAAAGATAAACCACAAAGCAACCCAACACTACCAACAAACACGCCTGAATTTGGGCTGGTTTCTGTTTGAATTTCCCATGTCCCAGCACTTCTTAAATAGAAACTGTGTGGCTGGAGCTGCATCCCTGGGTCACTGCAGGTGACTCCTGATGCTCTTACACAAGTTCAGAGCCACAGGCAGTGCCACGAAATCAGGATTGTTGCAATTCTTACAGGGACAAACTCTGATGTAACTTCTCCCTCCTGGGACACAGAATCTGGGAATTCTCTCATCCTGGCAGGTGTTCACTCCTCCTGAAGACTCCCAGCACCGCGGGGTGGGATGAGACACTCCAGTGCTTTCCTGCTTTGCCTGACTGATATTAACAGTGACACAGAGAGTGCTGCTGGCAGGGGAACATATTTGTCCTGTCACTTTTTTTTCTGCTTGGAGAGCTCAGAAAACCAAGTGACTGCTTTCTCCTGTGCTTTTATCAGCTGCTGGAAGGATTCAGACAGGTAGCAGCTGTGCAGCCCCACACAAGATATGATGTTCCTAAATCAGCTGTAATTACCTACCTCAGCATCCTGAGCACCAGCAGCTGAGGAGTCTGACTCCTTCACCTCAGGGATCTGTCAGCTCTGATCATTCCCTGCATCCTGGACTGGGCACGCTGGAGCTGGGAACTCCCCTGGTGCCTCTGGATTTGGGAATCCATTGGCATAATCAGCATCTCCCCAAACCAGTCCCAAAATCCAAGTTCAAAACTGGATTATTTTATTTTCTGTTAGTAGGACATCTGTGGAAGTGAAGGTGTTGGTTTCTGGATGGAGTTTACAGGTGGAATTGGCAAAGCAAATAAGAATAATTTTGTGGCTTCCTTTGGCTCTCAACTCCAGTGGGATGTGGGGGTGAGCCCGCCCTGTCTGGCATTTGTGCTTAAGGCAGGGCAGCAGGACCCCAAAAACGGGCTGGAAATGTGGCCAATGTGCCTTTTCCAGGTCTCACCTTGGTTTTTCTCTCCTCAGGATCCTTTCAGGCTCATTTCTGTCTTTGGTTGTGTCTCAGGGGGTAATTCGCACCCAAACAGGCACGAGCAGAAATCCCATCACCCCTGCAAGGAAGGGTCCACACTCATCCTCCTTTTGCCTCTTCCCTCGGCACTGCCTGCCACCACACGGCACCGATGAACCGAATATTGGCCTGGCAGTCCACAGCTTGCCCAGGAATTTCCAAACTGATGCCAGAGGATTGGAGCCGGGATTTGGAGGCTGCCTGAGCTGGGCCAGGTTTGTGCCGTGCAGCAGAAAGGCTTTTGCTATCCTCTAGTGGCTGTGGGAGGCTTCACAGGCAGCTCCTGCTCAGAGGAGCTGGGCCGGCAGTTCTCTCTTCAGGGAGACACATTCATTCGTTCACAGAGTTTATTTGGATAAATTAAACAGATACCAGGTGATATTCCAGTGGAAGGTGCTGGGGGTTGATGATCTTTGGGGTCTCTTCCATCCCAAAGCATTCCATGGTTCTCTGGTGAAATAAATCCAGAGTTAGTTATGTATAAAACTGAGCTGCCTTTTAGGGTTCTTGTTTCGTGGACTTGTTCTGTTTCATTCAAATCCAAATATTTCACAGGCACAGCCGAGCTGGCAGGGCTGTGGCTGGAGCTGTCTCCCTTTGCTGGGGGTGACTCAGGCATATTTATTTTCATTGGGAAAGGAAACACCTCCATTCTTTTTGCCCACATGACTTTGCAGAGGCTCCTAAATGCTCTGAAGCGTTGTCATAAGGGATCATTTGTCAGTGCTGGCAGCTGAGCTTTCGCTCTCTGGCCCTGAGCCAGAGAAGTCTTTGCCTCGATGGAGCACCAGACACCCTAATGGGGAAGCTGGAACTGGTTCAGCAAGGAGGATAAATTAAGTGCCATAGATCTGGAGAATTCACCCAGAAAATGCAGACTGTGGAGTGCAATTATTCCTTTCCCCACTCCCAAGGAGGAAATGGCTGATTTCACCAGCTGGGGAATAGGAGCTCTGGGCCCAGAGGGGAAAATGCTGTGGAAAACACCAGGGGTGTTCTCCCAGAGCAGGGCAATGAACTCTGCGCTGAAAGGAGTGGCTGGGGTTGCTCAGAGCTAATGGAAAATCAGGCCCCAGCTCCAGCGATCTTCCCTGGGCCCACGCAGGTGCCTGCAGATGGAAGGAAGCAGGGAGGGAGCAGGAGGAGAGAGGCAGCACGGTGCAGAGGCAGAAACCCCATTTCTGCTTCCCTTGCACAGCACTGAGCAGCTCTGCCCCAACAGGGACCTCCAGGTGCTGCTGCAGTACCTGCAGGAATAATTAGAGTCAGTGCCTGTGGCAATAATTGGAGTCAGTACCTGCAGGAATAATTAGAGTCAGTACCTGAGATAATAATTACAGTCAATATCGGGAGTGATCATTGAGTCACTGATGCTTTGTTCGTCCTCTGGGCCGTGAATCTGCACAGGGAGTGCAGGTGTGGAAGGGAAATGTTCACTTCCTGCTCGTCTTCCCCTGCACCCTCCAAGTGGAAATGCCCGATATTCACTAAAACCGGGCTGGAGGCAGCAGGAATTTGGACTGGGCTGGTTCCTTGAGCGATCTTTGCACGGGAATTTGGTGAATTCTGCAGGGGATCCAGCCCAGCTGTGCTGGAAACAGCCCAACAGGATCCTGGTGCGATTTGTCAGAAGGGAGAACCATTGGAAAAGAGGATTCACCCCCTGGTTTCCCCTGGCATATTCAGCTTTAGAGCAGATACCTCAAACCTTCTATTTTTAGTGTGAGTATTCAGGAATTGCGGTGGCCCCGTGGAGAAATGGCCCATCCAGGCTGCAGTAAAACTTCCAGGGTTTATTACATCCATGATGTTACTACAGCAAAAGCATTCAAAAATAATGTGGTGGGAGTGAAAGCACCTCTCTCCTATGGAGTTTACAATTTAGCAAATTAATTTAAAAATAAAAAAAAAGCTGCCAAATCTTCAGGACCCCCAGAGTTGAATAAACTGCAGAATCTCATAACACTGTTCAGGTAAAATTTTAAAATCTGTTTCCCATTAAAAACAAACATGCACAATAAACAGGGGAAAAAACCAAAAACAACCCACAGAAAAAAATCCCAGATAGCTGAACAAATCTCTGTTAATTGTATTTTTATTACCTATTTCTCTCAGAGGATGGGTTGGGATACCCAGCCCAGCACTTCCATGCTAAAATAGGGAGTTTTCTGATGATACATTTCATCTCTTTGGTTACTATTACATTTAAATGCTCCGAATTTCTGCGTTTCTCAGGGAGTCAGGCGATGGCTGAGGGAAGAAGGCGTTCAGCAGCAGATGGCAGCCGAGCCCCGTGGCTGAGCCCTTCCCTGGGCTGCGAGGGATGCGAAGGGAGCGGGAGCAGCGCTGACACCTGCAGGGCTCCGAGCTGGAGCATCCCGAGCCACCGGAGCTCTGCCCCGGCCCTTTCCAGCCCAAAGTCCCGGCAGGACGGGGCTGAGCAGCTCCCGGCTCCGTCCCGGCTCCGTCCCGGCTCCGTCCCGGCTCCTTCCCGGCTCCAAGAACTGCTCCGAGCCCCAGGAGCGCCCCGGGGGATGCGCAGCGTCCTCGGCCCCTGCAGCTGCGCCGGGCACCCCGCGGTCCTGCGGGGCGGGAATGGGCGCGCACCGGAGCGGATCTGAACACCTGCACACACACACCTGTACACACCTGTACACACCTGTACACACCTGTACACACCTGTACACACACACACCTGTACACACACACCTGCAAACACACACCTGTACACATCTGTACACACCTGTACACACACACCTGCACACACACCTGTACACACACACCCCTGTACACACACATATACCTGCACACCTGTGCACACACACACCTGTACACCTGCACACACACCCCTGTGCACACACACACCTGCACACACACACACCTGCACACACACACACACCTGCACACACACACCTGCACACACACACCTGCACACACACACACACCTGCACACACACACCTGCACACACACACCTGCACACACGCACACCTGCACACACACACACCTGCACACCTGCACACCTGCCTGAGGAGCTCTGGCGGGCTCTGAGCTCGCCCTGGCTCGGGCGTGGGTCAGAGCGAGGGCCGATGCTTGGGCTCGTTCCTGCACTCCCCAGCCGCGCTGCAGCCGCTGGGGCTGCCCTGGAGCCCCCGAGCTCCCCGCGAGGGGTGGGGCAGAGCCCAGGTGGTGCCGCGGAGCCTGGGACACCTGGGGACATGAGGGGACATTGTCCCGGGGTCTAAAACCTGATGCAGGAGCCTCCCAGGCTGTGGGCTTTAGTCAAAGGAACTTTGTCAGTGAGCCGAAGTGGGAATGGTGTGAGTGCTGTAAGTGGGGCCTGGGTGTGCAGAGAACCAGGGCTGTGCTCTCCTTTGCCATCCAGACTCAATCTAAAACTATTACGAGATGATTTTATTTTTTAGGAATAAACTGAGAGGGAAGAGGGCTCTGGGGCCAGGGTGTCCGCAGGGGTTTGTCCAGAGAGCCCAGAGCGAGCTGGGCTCTGATGCTCTCACACCCTCCGAGGCTGCTGCTGCTGCTGCTGCCCCAAATCACTCCTGGTGTTCCAAGGCTGGGACTGATAGCCCGTGGTCTTGGCTTACGGCCCAGCAAGGACCTGATCAAGTGCCAGAGGGAAGATGTTCCAGCTGCTGAATGGCTATTTGAGGATTTGGGAAACCTGAGCTCATTTTCTTCATCCTCTTCCTCAGATCAAGCTGAGGGCTTTGGGCCACTTGGCCTTGCTGATTTCTGATTTCACAATGGGAAACTGAGGAAGTCAAAAATGGTTTGAGAACAGTGAGGTAAAAAACTTCACATCACTGAGGACAAGTGTGAGGATGGCACAGGGACACAGGAGGGTGGCACAGGGACACAGGAGGGTGGCACAGGGACACAGGAGGGTGGCACAGGGACACAGGAGGGTGGCACAGGGACACAGGAGGGTGGCACAGGGACACAGGAGGGTGGCACAGGGACACAGGAGGGTGGCACAGGGACACAGGAGGGTGGCACAGGGACACAGGAGGGTGGCACAGGGACACAGGAGGGTGGCACAGGGACACAGGAGGGTGGCACAGGGACACAGGAGGGTGGCACAGGGACACAGGAGGGTGGCACAGGGACACAGGAGGGTGGCACAGGGACACAGGAGGGTGGCACAGGGACACAGGAGGGTGGCACAGGGACACAGGAGGGTGGCACAGGGACACAGGAGGGTGGCACAGGGACACAGGAGGGTGGCACAGGGACACAGGAGGGTGGCACAGGGACACAGGAGGGTGGCACAGGGACACAGGAGGGTGGCACAGGGACACAGGAGGGTGGCACAGGGACACAGGAGGGTGGCACAGGGACACAGGAGGGTGGCACAGGGACACAGGAGGGTGGCACAGGGACACAGGAGGGTGGCACAGGGACACAGGAGGGTGGCACAGGGACACAGGAGGGTGGCACAGGGACACAGGAGGGTGGCACAGGGACACAGGAGGGTGGCACAGGGACACAGGAGGGTGGCACAGGGATACAGGAGCTCAGAGACACAGGAGGATGGCACAGGGACACAGGAGCACAGGGACAAAGAAGGATGGCACAGAGACACAGGAGGATGGCACAGACACAGGAGGATGGCACAGAGACACAGGAGGATGGCACAGGGACACAGGAGGATGGCACAGGGACACAGGAGGATGGCACAGGGACAGCTGGGAACTGGGACAGGGAAATCTGCCCAGGGCTGCTGTCCTGCAGCTCCTGGGGTCAGCTGGAAATATCAGTAAACACACACACACACAAGCCACCAGATTGTGCTGACTTGTTAAATATAAACGAAAACATAATTAGATTTATAATGTGTCTCTCCTCATGCCCAATCACATAATTTACCAAAGCAGGTGGGGGGAGAAGAACAAGCCCTCACAACCTGCTGAAATATCATTATTAACATGCACATGAAAAGTCAATTATGCCAGAGGGAGGTATTTAAGTGAAGTGAGTTTCCATACTCTGGGATTACACCTTGGGGATTATGTATTTCTTATTTATATATTTCTTTTCCCTCAGATCTCTGCTGCTGCTTAGCAGTGAGGAACAAAAAAGGTGCTAGGAGATATTTTTAATTCCCCTAAAGAAATAGCCAAATATGCAGATGAATAATTGTTCCTCTCCCCATCAGTATTCTCCCCATCACCGCTCATAAAGACTCTGTGTTCGAGGCAGTCACACAGGTCTGGTTTGTGGTGTTTAGTTTTAAATGACACCAGGGACTGGTCTTCCAGCCCTTCCCTGGGGAGGACATTTGAAAGTGCTGTTATTATTAGTTGCAGTATTTATTATTTGTATTACAGCAGTGCCTTGGGGCTTCTGCTGGGACTGGGATCCCATTAGAGGTGGCTGCTGAGCAGGGAAAGGCAGCTCCTGCCTCAAAGAGCTCTCAGCAAAAGCAGAAGGAGCAGACAAAGGTGGGAAGGAGTGGGGCAGGGTGAAATGAGGTGTTGGAAGTCACAGAGGAAACCTCCCTGTGAACTGCAGCTCTTTGGGGCTGACCCTGTGGGACAGCAGAGCTCCAAACTGATCCCAGAGAGCTGGAATCCCAGAGAGCTGGAATCCCAGAGAGCTGGAATCCCAAAGAGCTGGAATCCCAGTGAGATGGAATCCCAGAGAGCTGAAATCCNACTGAAATCCCAGAGAGATGGAATCCCAGAGAGCTGGAATCCCAGAGAGCTGGAATCCCAAAGAGCTGGAATCCCAGTGAGATGGAATCCCAGAGAGCTGAAATCCCAGAGATCTGGAATCCCAGAGATCTGGAATCCAGAGAGCTGGAATCCCAGAGAGCTGGAATCCCAGAGAGCTGGATTCCAGAGAGCTGGAATCCCAGAGAGCTGGAATCCCAGAGAGCGGGAATCCAGAGAGCTGAAATCCCAGAGAGCTGGAATCCCAGAGAGCTGGATTCCAGAGAGCCCCATCCAGTTGCCCATTGCCAGGTTAAGGTCAGGCTGCCCCTCTGGGGTGCTCTGCAAACAGAGGAGATCGCTCTGACCTTTTGCTTCCAGAGCAGGGGCGGCTCCAGGCTCGGGTCAGGGATTCACAACTGCTCCCATCCCCAGGGGATCCAGCAGGGATATCTCCAGCAGGCCATGCCTCTGGAATTACCTTCTACCCCTTTCCAGGGTTCTGTGAAAACACCTGTGTTTATTGGGACATCAAACAAGCGAAATACTCAAATTCCAATCATTCTTTGAACAGAAATTTGCGTCTGAGATTGAGATAAGGTTTGGATGTGGGCCAGTCCTTGAAAAATGTGATCAAACCATCATTTGGGGGACCTCAATCACTTGCAGTGGGGAAGAATGAGGCTTGGCCTGTTGTGAGACCCAAACCATGCCTGGTTCAGGGCTTCCAGCATTGCTGGAGTCCTGCATTTGGTCAGCAGCAATCCCTCCCACCTCACTGCACTTTCCTGTGGCTCCCTCCCTTTCTCCTGCTCTTCCCCCACTGCCGATGAGCAGATCTTTACACCCAGGAGAGCTTAATCCATGTCATTAAAACAAAGTCATCACAAACCAATACAAAGATCCCTCAGGCCCCAAAACTCCTCCAGACCTGGATTCCCTCGGCCTTGAGGACTCCTCAAGCCCTGCTGAGCCCCTGCACCCCTGCCCTTGCCTCTCCAGCCACGGCTTTTCCACACACTCTTGCCTAAGGCGTGACAAATGGAGCTCTGTGTGTTTTGCTGAATTGTTGACTCTTGTTTCTCACTCCTGCCAAGCTTCTGGCGAGGAAGGAGCGTGTGTTGGTGAGCAGGCACAGCCCTGCCCTGGCTCCTTCCCCTCGGCCCTGCTGCAGAGCCCCCTCGGCCAAGCTCTGCCTTAGCGAGAGCCGAACTGCTCTGAGAGGAAAACCGGGTTAAAGATCCAGGCTTTAGCTCCCTGTTAATTGCAACTTATCTGGGGCCTGGATAATTGCTCATAAATACCTGCTGAGTTGCCAAGCCTGTGTTAAGGCTTGTCAGTCTTTAATAAATCTTGAGGATTTAGGATGCTGCTCCTTGCTGGTGCCCATCACTCCCCAGTGCAAGGTGGGGCAGAGCCAGGCAGCTGAGCAGGATTCCTCCCGGGCTGCAGGGACGTGTGAGAAGGGCTGTGCAAGAGCTCCTGGAAAGGTCATTGGTATTTTTGGAGCAATAAATCATGGAGGGGAAGATTTGCATTTCGGCTGTATAAAATCCAGGGCTGGATTAGAGAGAGCATACTTTGCAGTAATATTTCTCTCCTGACTTGTTTTATTAGCTTCCTTTAAACATGTTACATTATTGCTTATAGAATTTCATTTACTTGGATTGGCAGCTTGATAAATATGTCTATTGGCGATGATTTGGATTGCTCTGGGCATTAATATTATTAAAACCTGTCACAAGGAAATGTCTGAAAGATGACTTACTGTAAAGATTACAGCATGAAATAAATCATACAATGGTATTTGTTACCGTTTATGGCCTCTTGGAGCCGAGTCAATCCCTTTTTATGTTGCATTATTTTTCAAGTTTTTATAGCCTTACATTATATATCGCTGTCAGAAATGAACAGATGGGGTGTCAAACACGAGCCTTCTGAATAATTCCCACCCTCGGGTTATTTGTATGAAGGACAAGTGTAAAGCTGCGTTCTGGAGGAAGGCAGCGGGATGGAGGTGCAGGAGGTGTTGTTCCAGCGGGCAGCTCCTTTGTCAGCAGCACTTTGTGCTCCGGGGGCCGGGCGGGGCTCCCGCCGGGCCGGAGCCGAGTTTGGCGCAGCGAACCCGCGGCTGCCCCGGCTCTGCCGCTGCTCGGCGGGGCCGAAGGGCGCTCAGGGCCGGCCAAAGCCCCGGGGCCGGGGCAGCGCAGCAAGTGGGGGTGCCTGGAGGTGCCCCACACGCTCCAAGGGTGGGATTCTAACACCAGCCCCTCTGGACCACACAAATGGCATTTCTGGAGTTTGGGAAGTGCATGGAGGCAGCTGAACAGATATTTTGGACCCTGGAGTGTAGCGAACTGTTAGTTGGGAAGCTTGTCTAGGAAGAGATGGTGATATTTTGCATCCCACTTTTTGCTGGGTTGGGAAGTCCCATTGTTCCTGCTCTGTATTTTTGAGGCCTTCTCCTCAGAGTCGGGGGACATTTGGGATGGAGTGATGGTTGGGCTGATAAGGCACAGGCAGTTAATTAGGTTTATTTGAGTTATAAACACTCAGGTGGGAGATACGGTCCATCAGGAGTTCACTTCTCCATTCAGCTTGGGTTGGATTTTGTAAACAGGCCTCCAGTTATGCCTTTTTTCATTCCCTTTCCTTCCGGAGAGCAAAACATTTGGAATGCTGAGATAAAACCTCTCAGCCCAGGATTTTTCCTTCACTTCAATTTGTGTCCCACTGGCTGCCTTTGGCACCTGGACTCCTGTGAGCTCAGCCAGCCATTCCTGAGCAGTTCCATCAGCTAATCCAGAGCTCATTCCAGCTGCTCTCCCCTCCCCGTGTTCACTGGGCTCTCCTGTTCCTCTGACACTCCCACTGGAGGCCAGAGCCTCTCCCTGCGCTGCTCAGCCTCCTCTCCCTGCTCCTGGGAAAATGCACTGCCCGTCCCTGCTCCAGCCCTCGTCCCACAGCCACCCTCAGGAGTTCCAGGGATCCCCACTCACCCTGCAAGGAACGGCTCTTTGCTCCCTGTACCTGGGCCCACTAATCCCACCCCAGGTTATACAATGCCATAATCACCTGAGGAATTTGCATGACTGATGGTGTGAGTTCTGAGTGCATAAGGATAAGTTTCATAATTAGCTTTCCCTGTGAACTTGTGCAAACCAGCCTATTTATAATTTGGTCAGCTCATGGTTCTTAATGAGGGTGCTGAGAGGGACCGAGGCCTCTGGCAGCATCGTTTCATATTTTAATTACTCACAGTAATTCTGACAATTACACCAATGCTATAAATCACATCATAATGACCCATTAAAAAAACCACTCCTATCTAGTGATTGGATGAGGATCTGAATTAAACAGACACGCAATGGCTTTACAAGAAGCTAAGAGCCCCGTGAGATTCAAAGTGTTCCAAACCCTTTCATTGAGCCATGGCTCCAAAAGATAAAGAAACTTTGCACAAAGTTTCTTGCACAGGCCAAGTCCTGATTTCCTTTCCATGGGATGAAATTCACTCCTGTGCCCCAGGCTAGGACTGGACTTCTACCTGATCAGAGCCTTCATTGGCCATTCTGGTCTTTTAGCCAGGAGGATTTCAGATGTCCCTCGCTGTCAGCAGTGCAAATCCCATGGTCACAAACACCCCTGGATGTCACTGGAACTCAATGACATTGGATTTTAGCCAGGAAACCTGAGTTTTAGGATAGGTAGCATCAAGCCACAGCTCCCATGTCGTGGCAGGGAGCTTTTGCTGCTCTCTCTGGAGTTTAATGAAGTCTGAATTAATCCCTGAGCGTGGTTCCATGCCCTGCTCACCAGGGTCTCTTGCTGAGGGGGCAGTGACTGAGGGATGCTTGGCACCACTTCTCCCCTCTGGTGATTTCTTGTGCCACCTCTCAGGCCCGAAGCTGGGCTGGGCTGGGCTGCAGGTGGCTCCTCTGAGGAGCAGAGTCCCCACAAAGGTGCCACCAGAGCAGCCCAAACGAGGCTGTGCTCCCCAGCACAGGATTCAGCCGGGCCCTGGGTCCCTTCTGTTATCTCAGGTCTCCAGCAACTCCTGCTCTTTCGATTATTTTGCTATTAATAATGTCACAATAAGTGGGTGGAAGTAGCTAATGGCTCTAAGCCACAAATGATCCCAAATGTTCCCAGTCTCTGCTCTCCTGTAAACCTTGACAGATTGGGAGTGCTTAGTAAAATATTGTAACACTCAACACGCATTTACAAGACAGAGATCAGTCCCATGACGGCTTCCAGATGTGCAAGTGTGTGCAATTTCATATTTCAGGAACAGATTCTATTGCCCTCTGCAGATCCCCCATCAGGCTGTTCATAAATGCTGCTCATAATTAAATTAACCCACTAACTAGCCATGCAAATTTTGATAAGTGGTGACCAAAAAAATAAAAGCAGAGAGCTGTTGAGATGCTCTCAAAAAATGACAAGGTTGTCTTCAGGGATTTTTTCTGTCATTATGAGAAGATTTGTTTTTTTCCCCCTTCCTGTTTGCCAAATTCTACTTTGTCCCTTTGTACATGACAACTGTTTTGAGGTTTTAATCCAATAATTAGGAGCTGAATTTTGCCACCCTTCCTCAAGCTGTCTGCTGCCTGCCTCCCTGAGCAGCCTCCCTGCAACCAAAGCAGCCTCTGCTCTGCGTGTGCCTGGTGGGACCAGGCTTTGTGCCCTGCCCAGGAGAGTGGGACAGGAGGAGAGGAGGGAGGGAGAGCAGGAGGGACGGAAAGCAGGAGGGAGGGAGAACAGGAGGGATGGAGAGGAGAAAAGGGATGGAGAAGAGGAGGGATGGAGAGGAGAGATGGAGAGCAGGAGGGGAGGAAGAGAGGGAAGGAATGAGGCTCAGGAGCAGCAGGACAGCAGGAGGGAGGAAGAGAAGGGAAGGAATGAGGCTCAGGAGCAGCAGGACAGCAGGAGGGAAGGAGAGAAGGGAAGGAGTGAGGCTCAGGAGCAGCAGGATGGAAGGAGGGAAGGGATGCAGCCATGGCAGAGAGGAGGGAAGGGATGCAGAGTTTGCTGGGAGTGCTGCAGCTGAGGCTTGGATGCACAAGTGCAGAGCAGGTGACAGTGGCCTCCCTCCCGTGCCACCCAGAGGTTTCTGTAGGGCCCTGATGCACCAAGCTCCGTGTTCAGGCAGTCTGGAATTTCTCCATGAACTCTTCAGGCTTTGCCATGGGAATTCTTCCTAAGGCAACATCACTTGGAGCCTGGTCACCAGAGAACCTCAGCTCTGTCCTACACTGTGGTATCCAGCCCCACCTCTTTCTCACGGGGATTGAGCCTGTGTGCATTGTGCAAATCCCAATTCACACAGCTCTTTCCATGCTCCTTCCTCAGCTCAGCTTAGTTTACCTCTATTGTTCCTGCTCCAAGCTCTAAATGAAGCTGGAGTCCCTAACCTTGGTGGGGGACTGGAAGGATTGCTGCAGTAGAGATGATAACTACAGACTATTTTTATTTTACTGTTTTCTGTGCAACTGCACTGACTTCGCTGGGATTACATGTGCATTGCTCAGGGGCAGATTCGGTTCAGTGGATGTAATTAAGAAAAATTTAACTACTCATTTTTAAGATTGGTTTTAGTCGTTGCCTGATGTATTTGTTAATTATGGGATGGAATACTCTAAATTATAATATTTTGCAGCAACACGTAATACCTCTGTGCCGAGTAATTAAACCTCGCAGTTCCTCGTGAGGTAGGGGAGGCTCTTTGATGCTTTGGAGTGATTCAGTCCAGGAGGATGAATCAGCCAAGCCCAGGCAAGCAGGGCTGGGGGTGAGGGAAGGGGCTCTGCAGAGGCACAGCCAGTGTTTGTTGGTGTGTGCAAAACCCCAGTCCTCACCAGGGACGAGGGGAGCACACCTGAAGGTCAGAAACTGAGAGAGGATTCCCCAGCTGGGATGAGAACAGAGCAGGCCAGCAGCAAAATCATCCCCAGGGCAGGGAAGGAGTCGGGCTTTGTGCTGGTGGGGCCCTGGCCCATGGGGCCAGGCCCCTATGGGGTTTGCCCTCACCTGGCTATGTTTGGGGCCAGGCCCCTATGGGGTTTGCCCTCACCTGGCTGTGTTTGGGGCCAGGCCCCTATGGGGTTTGCCCTCACCTGGCTGTGTTTGGGGCCAGGCTCCTATGGGGTTTGCCCTCACCTGGCTGTGTTTGGGGCCAGGCTCCTATGGGGTTTGCCCTCACCTGGCTGTGTTTGAGGCCAGTGGTGCAGCACCCCTTGCTTGTCTGAGGGGCTCTGAGTTGGCTCTGGCCCCATCACCTCTCTGGGCGAGACTGAGACGGAGCCACCAGCCCCGTTCTGGAGCTGCTGCTGCTCAGGGACAGCGGGAACCCGAGTGCCCCAGCCCCGGAGCGGGCATGAGGCACCACGGCTCGCTGTGGCCGCGCTTTCCCTGACGTCGGGAGACTGCAGGCAGGGGATTCAACAAAGCTTGAGGGCTTTGCAGAGGCTTTATGAAGAATTTAAAGATAGCTTGTCAGCAGGAAGTTGTTGGCAGCTCACGATTTGATAAAAGGACTTCCACTCCCTGCCTCCTAATGCTACAGACAACTGTTAATCACTTATGTTAGTCCTCAAATGAAGTTTGAAACATCTTGGATGTGTCTGGCCATCTTCTAGCGTAGCCGAGCTACATTATCTCCTTTGATTCATGGAAATGTGAGTGACTGCTTTGTACTAGGTCATGGCTGAGGGGAGAGGCAGAAAATAAATGGAATTTGCAGAGTGTGTGGCAGAAGGAGTTCTTAATTAAAGAAAGGGGGCTCTTTAGAGGTTTTTCAGAGTTGGGCTTGGCCTCTGCAGGGTGGGGCCATCACCAAGAGGGTTTCCTGCAGTCTCTTCCCTCTCTCTCCCACATGAGGGATCCAACAGGTGCCTCCTCCCAAGCCTGTGTGTTTCCCACAGTGTCAGAGCGAGGAGCTGTCATTTCTGGCAGGTTGTGCGCGGAGGTGACGGCTTCATCGTGGTGGGGACGCATCCATTGATTGATGGATCTGAGCCGGGGAGGAGCTCGAGAGGAGGGACCTGCCTTGCCAAGGGGCCCTGGGTGCATGGCTGGGGTTTGCTGTGTGGGGAGGGGACACGGGGCTGGCGGAGGCAGAGATGTGATGGGGTGCCCGGGTCCCCGACCTCCAGCTCGGTAAATCCAGGCAAACCCCTTGGAAGCCTCTCCCTGCTCCTTGTCAGAGACGCAAACTCCCCGTGCTGAGGGGTGGGTGATTCACGGCTCTTCCAAACCTTTCATGAGGGGCTGCTCGCCTGTGAAACCTTGACAGGAACCTGCTGGAGAAGCTAAAATTGAGAAATCCTACAGAAATAATATTTCAGCAAAAGATTCTGAGGATATGAAACCTCTGGCCAAAATAGAAATGAAAGTCAGTTTTGAGATGTAAGCCATCAATGTTGATTGGCAAAACCCAGGCCAGACAGGAAGCTGAAGATTGTGAATTCAGATAGGATAATAAGAGTCATTCCTATAGGCTGAATGTAAATCCCCTGGTTCTCTTGTTAGGTGTTGGTTGGTTAGTGTAAACTAGAATATTCATTACAGAAAAGGATATAAGATGTTGCAAGGACCTCTCTCTCTTTTGCTGGCCTCTCTGGCCTTTTCCTATCTCTTCCTTCTCCTCACCCTCCCCGCTATCCCCATGCTCAACCCCTCCTTTCTCTCTGTCTCTGAGCACGTTGTGGGCTGAAGCTGTAGCCTCAAACAGAGCTCTGTCAACGTGAACAATAAACCCTTTCCCCTGAGCTGCCTGGCGTAACTAGAAAACCTCCAGAACCCCTGGAAGGTTCTCCTGCTGCTGCTGCAACAACCACACCACAGCTAGCCAGGATTCCTAACTAAATAACTTCTACAAGAACCCTGTGAGGGGCAGGAGGGAACAGCAGGGACAGGAGCTGTGGTGCCTTCAGCCACCTCCTGACTTCCCCAAGAATTCAGCCCAGTTCCAGTCCCTTCCAATAGGCAGAGCAGCACTGGGCTGGAGCTCGTGTTTCACGGGCTGAGATCCCAGCTGCTGCAGAGCTGCCCCAATGCTCGCAACCACAGCACCAAGCTGCAGTCTGGAATTGGCCGCTCCCAGTGTCCTGCAACGTGGGTGTAATTTAAAGTCTCTGAAGACAGGGGGAAAATTCCTGCTGGCTTCTCTTTGCTCTTAATCAAGCCCATGTTTATATAAATATTGCCTCAATGAAGGTCCCCACCGAAGAACTCATTATTTAAAATAATCCTCGGGACTGAGTCCAAGCAGCAATAAACATCCCAGCTGATACAATAACTCAGGGAAACACTTTGCAGTATATTTTTCTTTGTGTTTGTCTCAGCTGACATTGACAAAGGAATTCCTGCACCACACAACCCTTTCCCCATGCTGGCATGGGTAATGTGTGACTCACACAACCTCGTTTTTCCTCGCTACTACAGACACGAAAGCTGCGATGTCGACAAGGAGAGCACCTCAGCAGCAGCTGGGATGGGATCTCAGCTCAGCTGAGCTGCAGCTGCTGTGGGGCTGGGCTGGCCTGGCAGCTCCTCGCTGTGCCTGGGGTCTGATGGCCAGAGAGGGACCGCAGAGTCCCCCTGGGATGTCCCCATGATGAGGAGCTGCTGGGGGGTGCCAGGGTTGGTTTTGGGGTCTTCCTGCCCATCCAAACCCTTCCTCCTGGTTCTCTGGAACAAGCTGGAGCTTTCACCGCTCACTCCACGGCGATATCTCCTCATGATTTCAGTGGTAACCTGGGAACAGAAAGATCTCCAAGGTAACGAGGGATCAGCGATGCCTTCTGTGCTCAAGCAGAGCAGGGCAGGCTCCTGGGCTCGGGAAGGTCTGACTGACACTGGTTTCACTCTGGAATTTTGTGTGCTGTGTTCCCAGGCCCCTGGGCCCGTGCCATTATTGATCAGGAGATCTCTAAGACAGTTTGGTTTATTTATTTAATGCGCCTAATCCGTAAAAGAACAAACCCCATCTCGAAATGGCAGGTTGTGCTCAGAGCTGCCAGAGAGCTGGGAGTAGGCAACCAGATCTCGCAATGAGGTGATCAAAGATTTCATCAAAAATACAGAATGTTCAAGCTGTTCTGCCAGCTGGGAGACTTGTAGCAGGCTGGAATTCATGCTGCTTGAAATGCTGCAGCTTCCTCCCAAGCAAATAAAAGGGCCCTATTGCCCAGCAACCTCCAAAATAGGATTAGTCACCACAAACGGGCAGATATCCCAACAGGACTGGGAGCCCCACTCTGGGAATTCAGGGGGGATGTTTGGAGAAGATCTTATGGGCAGGTTAAGTGAGGGAAGAGCTCCTGAGTGCTGGTGTGTCCCAGCTCTCACTGGTGTGTCCCAGGTCCCACTGGTGTGTCCCAGCTCTCACTGGTGTGTCCCAGGTCCCACTGGTGTGTCCCAGCTCTCACTGCTGTGTCCCAGCTCTCACTGGTGTGTCCCAG
>VWYI01026847.1:0-77601 GCA_013399455.1 Anthoscopus minutus
GTTGCCCATTTAGTTTTAGTTTTCTGCACAATTTTACACAGCTCTTTCATTCAAAAACGTTTATTCTAGTCATTAGCTAATTTTCCTTGCTAATGAAATCAGTAGCTAACAAAAACAGTGTTAGAAAAATAAGTGAAATTAGAAAAATTATCATTAGCTTAGTAAATATGTCTAGCAAATTTGCCAATGTTTTTTCTCTCCTTAATGGTACACAGGCTGAAAAACATTCATTTTTTGTCATGAGAATTGCACACTTTGTTAATTTTTATCCTAATTTATTTTTGTCTGTGAATCTCATCCTTGTTTTCCTCTGCCACTTTTTAATCTTACTATCAGTGGTCAGTCGTGCTCTTTTGTGAAACCCCTTGCAAAACATCTTATGTTCTTGTTGCATTCTGGCAAATTTCATTCATGAGTTAACTGCTTTAGTGGCTCTTTCTTCCTTTTTAAATTGTGCATACCTGCAATACCTGTCAGTTTTAGAAGATCTAGCTGCTATACAAAACTGATATCAAGGATGAAGTTACATTGTTAGAGAAGCTAAGATTGTGAAACTCTATAAGTATGAATGCTCAGCAAAAGATTCTGAAAATATGAAACTTATAATCAAAGTAGAAATGAGGGTTAGCTTTGAGATTCAAGATACTGAGTTAGTTGCTATATAACCCAAGAACAATAGCCTAGCCAGCTAAAAGAGAATCCTCTGAATTAAACAAAACCCTTTTGCTGATAGAGAAACCAAATGCCAAAATAGAAATGAAAGTCAGGTCTGAAATATAAGATGTTGATTGGCAAAAGCCTGGCCAGACAAGGAAGGATCTGAGAAATGTGAATTCAAATATGATAATAGACTCACTCCTATAAGCTGTATGTAAAACCCCTTGGATTTCTTGTTATATGTTGGTTGGTTAGTGTAAACTTGAATATTCATTATAGAAAGAGATTTAATGCATTGTAACAAGAACCTCGCTCTCTCAACTCTCTTTACACTCTTAATTTACCCACTCTTAACTCTTGATCTCTTAACTGTTCCCTCTTTTGCTGGCCCTCTCTGGCCTCCTATCTCTCTTCTCCCTCCTATCACCCCTATCCCTTCCCTCGTGGCATCTTCACTCTTTCTCCCTCTGTCTCTGAGCACATTTAAGCTCAGGCTGGCAGCCTTAAACTGAGCCCTGTCCCTGTTAACAATAAACTGTCCATCCCCTGAGCAGCCTGGCATGGTTAGAGATCCTGCAGAATTCGTACTTCTACATCACATGTTTTCTAACTTTACTGCACTAAATCAACCTTGTAACTAGTATGAAGAAGAAAATTATTTTTAGCACAGTTTTTGTGCTACTTCGTTCTGCTTATATACTGTATAAGTACAGCAAATACATTGTCAAAGTACTAGGTACCCCCAAAATTTTGAGTGGGCATAAACATTTCAGAGAGAATTGGGAACCGATCCTTTGCTTTGATTTTCTGTGCCCTGTGTCAGCAGGGCAGTGCACAATTAACTCCCGCATGTGCTACACAAAGGCAGATTACTTCCTGTAGGGAAGTTTGTTGCTATCATTTCTTGTCACTGCATCTGTTCTAGTGAAAGCTGATGTGCCAGCCCTAGGCATAAGTCTTCAGTCAGTTTCTCTTTATCTGTAAGGTGATAAGGTGACTTTTTACTCCTTGGTGTGATATTTTACTTGGGGTTTCTGTAATATGAGTTGAATTTTCTTGTTTGACCTGGGACAAGCAACTTTGCTGAAGGACTAGTTGGGAATTTAGAAATTTAGAAAACCTTTTTATCTTCCCTTTCCCTTTCCCTTTCCCTTTCCCTTTCCCTTTCCCTTTCCCTTTCCTTTCCTTTCCTTTCCTTTCCTTTTCTCTTTTCTTCAAAACTGCTGAGTTAGTTTCTTGACAAACAGGCGTAGCAGGTGCATAATATACTGGCAGGTAACAGGATTTTCCTCATGCAATCATACCACTTCCATCCAAGAGACAGGCCTTGTATTTAGCTGTGCTTGCCCCCTTAGGGCTTGTACCATGGAGGGCATATGGGAAAAAATATCATTGCTACTTTAATGTTTAGTGCCATCTTTATCTAGGGCTTTGAGTTTTGTTGTCACAGATAAATTACCTGTGGTTTAGAACTTTATTTTCTTTTGATAATCTGTTATTTCAACTGTTTTCATTTCATTCTACTAAATCATTAATCTTTTTGTCTCCTCTTCTTGCATGCTTTTGGCAGACAAAATGTTTGGCTAGTTCTTTCTTGTCACCTGGAGTCAAACATAAATACACGGTTTTCAAATGTAGTTGATGTGAACGGGACTCTGATGCTTACCAGATTTGCTACTTTTGAAAGTTGCCACTATATATTCTCTGCCTGGATATCATCACTGTCGGATACAGTTCTACTGACTAAATGTGATTGACTTCCTCAAAGTCATACAACCTCTATGTCTGTCCAATAGTGACAGCCTATGGTTAATTCCATCTTAAAAACAGCATTTTACTCTTCCCCTAGCAAATCTAATCTTGAAAAAAATCTTTTCTTTTTGTGGATAACAAAGAGAGATTGGGGGGATGGCTTGACTGCAGATGTCCACACTCCAGTAAACAGAAATAACACCTCATGCCTTCTGTCCAAAAATGAGCAGCTTCTTCAGTGCCTTGCAACATCTCTTTCCTGTTCTCTCCTCTGTTGTTTCTTACAATTGAAGTATTCCATAAAGCTACACAAACCTGCTTGGTAAGCCACACAAAACCTATTTGTATCCTGTTGTCCAAGCTTAAACTGAGTTTCTTTGATTTTCTCCTAAAGTGAATTAAGCTAAATTGAGTTGAAGCTGTTTGTAATTCTGCCTGGGTCTGCAAATGGAACTACAGCACCGTTGTGCCTAATCCACCTGGAATTTGCACTTTCTCTACATCTGTTGTCCTGTTTGGCCCTCAGTGAGTTGGGACTGCTCAGAGTTTTAACAAGTCTCACCTTGAGCAAATTAAATGGTTGAACTGAATACCAATATATTGTAGTTCAACCTATAATGATTAATAACTCCTTTTATTCTCTCTGATACAGATCTGGTACTACACAAACAACATCTTTAGTGAATCTGGGATCAGTCGTGAGACAATCCCTTACGTTACACTAAGTACTGGCGCTGTTGAGACTCTGGCTGCTGTTTTTTCTGTAAGTATGGTTATAGAAATCCATTTGCATGCTTGATATTTAAATATTATTAGATTTTATTTTCTTATACTGCTTAAAATATAAAAAAGTAGTATGTTGATTAAGTGTAATGGTTGATAATGCAATTCAAAATATTATTTTTAATTTGAATCCTAAACAAAATTTTTTTCTTGTAATATTTTTAAGATGCTCTTTAATTTTAGATCCATAAAAGAAACAGAAAAAGTTGGTATGTCCTTCAGTGCTTAGTATGCATGAAAAGAAAGAAGGCAGAAACAGCAAGGGCCAAAGTATATTAAGTGATAACTCATAAATTATTTCACCTGGTAGAACAACCCCACCTGGTAGCAGTTTGTTCACATCTCAGTCTTCTCGTGTGCCCGCTGGGCAGCAGCAGTGGTGTTTGGAGGAGGCTCAGGCACAGGGCAGCTGCAGGTGTTGTGTGGCTGGCAGAAACAGCCTCCCAGGGAGGGGAGCAGTAAAGCCAGCCTGCCAGAACAAGGGAGTCCCACGTGGTGTTCAATTCTGCTGCCTTACTCGGGACAAACAAATCCTTTCCTAACACACGAGCTCCAGAGCAGGTCCTTTGCTCTGCTCTGAATGTGGAGGAAGATGTTAAGAGAAAAACTCATCCATGCACATTTTTCTGTTTCCTACGTCAAAATGGAAAACTTGACTAGGGAAAAAATACACTAAGTGAGCACACAAAAACTCCTAGTTTTTGTCAGTGATAACACAATTAATCACTAAAGGAAATACATTTGTGTTTGCACTGCAATAAATAAGAAGCAATGGGAGAAGTCTTTGGAATGGAAAGTTGCAAACAAGGGACTAGTCATTTCTTTGTTAGAATTTTTTTTCATATATTCTATACCAACTGTATTTGAGCTATACTGAGCACAGCAGTAAGCATTTTTAAATGTCAGAAGAATGGTTTGGAAAACCTTTTCAGTGTAACTGCTTGTGACCTATGAAATGTTAAACTAAATCCAGCTATCAGGTATGTTTTCATATAGTCTAGGACATAAGGACTCTACAGGGTCACAAATCTCTTCATCTGATGTTCATGAATTTCCATAAATCTGGTTTTGGCTAAATATATATTTTTTTAATTAAAGACACTGATTTTATAATTCATTTTAATAAGTAGAGAAATATGAAAGTGCCTACCTCTTATAGCTTCTTCTTTGTGATACTGCACACACACTTCTTTGATTAAGATATATGGAAAAATAATAATGATAATTCTACCACTGATTTAAGTGAAGAATACACCTCTTTTATGTGAAAACAGATGATAATTACATGGAGATGATTCCATTATATTAAAGCCATTCTATAAATAGGGTCTGTTATCTTTTCAATTCTTTCTGTGCTGTCAGTTTATGGGGCTTATTCAGAGCACGCTCTTCATACATAATGAAGTGGATGGGTGTGCTGCTGGTATGGGTGGCTCCTGGTATGTGTGGTAGCTTTTTGTACCCAAGACAAGGTTTTTAAATGCTTTTTCTATTAATGCTACCTGCTGTGCCCCTGGAAATGCTGATGTACCAATATTTCTGTTCCCTTCCAATTTCTCAGTTTAAGACACACTGCTTTTTAGTCTTAATGTTATTTCCTTAATCTTTGTAAGTGTTTCACTGCTGTTGTTTAAAGCAACAAAAACATGAATTCAGTTTTTCAGTTGAAGGTTTTGCAGATTATTTATTCAAGTAATTACCCATCAAGTTTTCATGCCTAGCACTGAGGACAGGGGATTCCTCCCACTCCCAAGTTCTCTCAATATCTCCTTTTGACATTTGTTTAAAAATCTCTTTTGCAGCCTTAAATGTTAAACCAGGTGCATGCCTTTTGTACTACTCAGGGAAGAAACAGAACAAAGCAAGAAGAGAACTTAATTTTCCTGGTATTTTTTTAATACATTGTGTTTGCTAGCAGAAACCAGATTTTACTCAAAATAAACTCTTGGATTTCAGTAGAGGTAATACAGAGTTATACAGGTAGAGTTTCTCTCCTCTTAAATGAAATAGCAATTGGAAGTGTCCACTAGAAATCATGTACCATCTGTGATTATTATGCATAAATTAGGTCATCATGAGACTGAGCCTCAGTAAGAATATTTGGATAGTAATGGCTTCCATTGATGAGACCCTTATGAATGCCAAAGATTTCACAGAGAATCAAAGTAATAATTAGGAGATAAAATACTGAAAGGATGAAAAATTTTGAAAGTCTCCCTTTAATGTGTCTCTGGGGAGCAGCAGCACAATAGTAATACAGTTGATGTGGTCCATGAGGAAAGACAATTAATATTCCATCCTTTTCATAGCTGTGCATTGCCTCAGGTCAGTTGTAGCATGCTTTGTCTACAGCTCCATCCCTCTTCCTCTCCAGCAAAAGCCATATTAACAAGGCACTGAAAGATGAAACATGCATCATAATTTTCCTTCCATTCACATAATATGGCTGCAACATCCACTTACACCAACACTTCCTAATTTACTTCATGAAATATGTACATTGTAGCATTGCACACCTGATGCCCTGGCTTCTTTCTGGGGAGACATATAAACTTTCTGTATATTTTTCTGCTTAATGAGACAGAATCCCACCCATTGTACTTTAGATTTAGATTTAGAGGACCGTATAGACAATTACTTTTCAGTGGGGTGCCCATTAATTTCAGTTTGTTTCTGAAGTTTTGTATCCTCTGGAATGAAATACTGAGGAGATTTACTAGTAATAGACATGTTACAGCAGTAAGTTACCTAACCTGATGCAATTCTTTGAAGTAGGATGGAATATACCTAAATAATTTCATGTGTTTATTAGAAGTGTGCTCTATACTTCTAAAGTAAGGGCATACCACAACCTTAGTTATTCTTGAGAAAGCTTGATTACTGTTGCTATTTTCTATTTTTTAGCAATTCAGGTTAATTTTAGTTGTTGTCTTACTCTTAGTGGGAAAAGAGAACAATTTTCCAGTGCCTTCCTTTAGCACAACAGCAGGGTGCATGGAAAGGGAGACAGAAGTAAAAGTCTGAAGATTCTTTCCCTCCTCCATGAAGCCAGCACAGAATAAAAGGGAATGTTATTCAAATTAAGCATCCCACATCCAATTTTGCCATCTGTGGCACCACATTTGGTTTTTTTATAATGTTCACAGAAAGAGTCTAGATGTGACTATATTGAGAAGACTGTGCCCTAAGTATTTCCCATAGGATGATGCATGAAGGTGTTACTAAAAGCCTGTGACAGAGACAAGCTGTGTGAAGCCTGGAATGAGTTAAAATACATTGCAGTACTAGACCATAAAAGAATGTAGGGAATCCTTTGCAGTATCACACAGAAGTCAGGGAAGCCAGTCTTCTTTAGCAAGATGACTTTAATCTGCTTTAGGATGTCATGAGAAGGAACTCTTAGACTAGTTCTTTGTTTCTTTTACTGTTAATAGATCTCAGTATAGAAGGAAACAGTCCCTGCTCAGGGCATGGCACATCTTAAACAAAGGGTATTCCAGACAATTCCATAGGTGTTTTCATCTCCAACACATTTCCTCCATGATTTCCGCAAGATGTCTCCACAGAAACTCTGGATCCGCTATGGTCAGAGAAGAAAGAAATATGTTCCAGTAACAGTCAGTCTTGGCAAGTGAAAAAAATGGGGTGGCAAATACTAGGATCTTGAGAATTCCTACAAAGTCATTGTAGAATCTGATTTTTAGTAAAACTTTTAATGCAGTCCCATGTGACATTGTTCATGATGAGGCAGAATCAACTTTCATACACCCATAATTCTCAGTAGGATGTAAGTAGAGAGGACAAGAATGGTGCAAACATGGCATTTCCCCCTATTTCTCCCCTCACCCTGACAAGCTGTTGCTCAAGGATTACCAGAATTTGAAGGTAGTATCTTTCTGTAGTAGGCCAGATAGAGGCAGCAGTAGAAAATATATTGGGCAAGCAGCATCTCAGATTGTGGAGTTTGTCAAAGGCCAGAGGCATTTGGACATATTTTCTCTGCAGGGTGGACTGCAGACAGAGGCTGTGTTAATGCACAGTGCCTTAGCCCACAAGTGATCAACAGTATTGTTTTTAGGTAAAGACATTATTCCTTTATAATTATTTTAATACTCATGGAATTTTGAATAGATGAGGACCGCGTGTGTTGAAGTAAGCATGTAGTGTCTTCCAGAAGGAAAAATCTCATCATGAAGTTCTGCCTTACAACACCACTCATAAGACATGAGGTGTAATGGTTAAAGGCTGCATTTATGTAGTACAAATTATTTTGTAGGATATATTCAGAAATTGAAAGTTTTAAAGATGTATCTCTGAGGAATGTATCTGCTGAGTATTAAAAGCATTGGGTTTGAGTAATTCTTTCATGAATCTATTCAGGATGATCTGCATCAGGGAATTCAAACGCCATCATTACAAAATAAAGCATCAGCCACAGTAAGCTGTCACAGAGTAAGGTTGGGATCTAGTCTGGATTTTATAGCATAAACATGATAGCTTAATGCTTTTAACAACTGAATCATCACAAGAAGGAGCTTTGCTTCAGAAATATCTACAGTTTACTGAAGGGACAGAATAGGAATAAGAAAATTAGTGGGTTTGTGCTGCTCTAGGGGCTTTTGCCAAGCACTGCTGAGGCAAAAGTGGCTAAGTTCTTGCATGGGCTACATCTTGACTATGCTGGTCTTGGCAGGCATCAAGTATGGAGAACATCTTTAGTGAATAGAAAATTTCACTGCCAATTGTAGCTGATTAAGGGTGCCTTAGAGCAAAATACTTCAGACTGAGCTTAGAAATGTAGAAATCAATCCCATGCTTTACTGAGAGTAATCTTCAGAGAGGTACCTGCAGAAGTTGTATAAGATTGTATCCTGCCATGGCTTTAACACAGATACAGGCAAATTGATGTGAGAGCCTTGCAGACAGAGATTTATTTAAAGCTTGTGCTTATGTGCAAAGTTGATGCTAGGCCTTCAAATTCCACTTGAGGTACTTAAATACAATAGCCCCTTTTTTGGTTTAAAATGAATAATTCATACAGTAGACTTACGGATATACATCAAAATATAAATCAACGCCCCCTGATCAATAATTCTCAGTGTGCTGTTCCTCACCTTTACCTGGGTACAAGATACTACACTTTGTGTCATAAAATGATATAAATTAGATTATCCATTTTAATCCTGATATTTAAAATGGAAATAACAAAGTGTTAGCTTGCCATGTTAAGTCTGAATTTAGTCACAGAGTCTTACTCAGACCTTTATCCAAAATATGTGAGAAAGAAAGTGTGGCTACTCTTGACATTAACTTATGGAGCAAACTTCTTCACAGAACTGAGACATCAAGAAAACCTGAGAGGGTTTGCTTAGTATAATTTAGGGCCAGGATATAAGTAGGGAATAATGTGCAGTGACCTCCTGTTTGGACTGCAGGACTTGCTTGCACATTCATTTTATCCAAGGAAGCTTGTCTGATCTATTTTAATGCATTCTACTTTCATTATGTCAGCCCTGGTATCTGCAGCTGACTCAAGTGAAAAGGTTGACATTTGCTTCTTTAACTTTATTCACAAGTGTTTCCTGACAGACAGAAGTTGTGTGAACTGCTAATGTAGTTTGTATATCAGTTGCCTTTTTATCACAAAACATTTGTGTTGGGTGAATTTTACTTGCAATATTTTTTACGCATTTTCAGTAATTTCAGCTGTGTTAGCCATCATGACTGGGTATAGGTTTCTACAAATGCATGTTTATGATCACACAGAAACAAGTATCAGCCTACACAGCCTGGCACATAACTCAGGTGTTATCACAAAAAACAGTTGTAATGTTCTTCTGTCATCTGTACTTGAGCATACACTGGATTTCTTGTTATTTCATTTATTCTACTGTATCGTATATTTTGACTTGCTATAGATCTTTAATAGGTAACAGTTACCAGTGCATAGCAATGGAGCATTCAGAACTATAAATACTTGGAAACTGGTGAATCATCTTCCACTTCTTATGAGTCATAAGCATTTTAGTGGTTTTGCAAGTGAACAAGTTTTGGATTTGTATAATCATAACTAAAAATTTAAATTGTTGTCTGTTTACAACCTCAAAACCAGCATTGCTTTCACCAAGGAAGATTGCTGTTATGGAAGATGAAGTCCAAACTGTCCTTCCTTACTGGAATTTGTCTTGCTTTGAGTTTCACAAGTGAAAACTATATATCACATTTTTTCCCATGTTTTGTGTGAGAGAGAGAGGCATCTGTGAACTTTTTCCCTCTAAGAGAAGCATCATGCTTGCCTGATCCTGTTTTAATACAAAATGCCCCAGCTATGTAACACCAAGATTGCTTGATCATGACCATCAATCCAGCATTGAAAAAAATAAAAGAAATTGTACAGTATGTCAAATTACATGTGCAGCATTTATTGCTGAACATATAATCTGCTCCAAATTACATGTGAAATGTCTGTTAAAGAAGTCTCTTGCAGAAGGTACAGAAGATGGGTCTTACAGACCTATCAAACAATATTTTAGCCCTCAAAGCCATGAAAGTTGACTCTTGGTTCAGTGTCTGCGTGGTCATGTGTGTGTGCAAGATGGATTCATTAATCATAATGGGAAATGGCTGCCATCTTGTAGATGTTTTGACAGTTAAGCAGCTGCAGTTTTGTAACATTTGGACCTCATAAGTTCTTAATTACAGAACAGGTCTTTTTAAGATTCCATAATTCTATTATAGAAGCTGTGGAAATTGTCTAAATTAGTATATTTCACCATTTAAAGAAGCAAAAAATGCAAAATCTTGCCACAGAGCAGTGATCTGCAGCATCACAGAGCATATCTCTAGTGGGAAGGTTCAGCTCAGGGTGCAACATCAACATGTGTTTAGGACAGACAAACCTGTCCCAAAATCTTCTGGTGAACCCCAGACTGAGAGAGGAGCACTTGCCTCTCAAGGCATTTCATCCACGGGTGCCTCTGTACTTTGCTTTAACACATTTCTCTCAGATGCTCGCAGTGGAGTGATGTATGTCGTTTCCCAGAATCAAGGGTGTTACTCCAGATTTCATTTTAGTTGCCCATTTTATTTTTTCCTCAAAGGATGTGCAGAAGATGACATTCAGTATCCAGTAAATAATGTTATGGAAAACAGTTGTGTGATTCTGGCTTCGACTTATTTGAAGGAGTGCATTTTAATCTTCATAAAATTATTATATTTTTCTCATAAGAAAGTCAAGTGTAATTAGTAATTTTAGTACTTACCAACATGAAAAATACATCAGCTGTTATGACAAAATGTGTATTAGCCTATTTTAATGAGTCAGACTAGCAGAGTTTCAAGTTACAGCATTTTAAGAAACTCTTCATTGTGTTTTTCTCTAGCAGATAAGTATTCAGATTTTGTGATTTAGATTCAGATGTTAAATATAAATTCAAAATGAGTGTAACTGCACAAGTATTAGTGTTAAAATCACTTACCTGAGCAAAGTTTTCTGCTGCATGGATTTCTTTTGTTTGGATATTCTAATTACACTAATTATCCAAAATAACAACTAAATGCTTATTTTATATTTGAGAGAAAAAAAAATTAAGATAAATTTTGGTTTAAGTAAGATATATTTTATGCTAAAAAGATTTAAATCTCAAATTTTAAATATTTTAAGCTTAAATTCAGAGAGATGTTGAAATTAAGAAACAGTAAAAATGCAAAAGACACTATAATTCACTTCAACATACTGACATTTAAAAATTGCATATTGTAAGAACATTGCCATAGAAATTTAGTGCAAATTTGTAGGCCATTCAAAGAATGAACAGTTTTTTCATTGGTCTCAGATAAGAATATCATGCTGACTTGTTTTTTAATATATGCCCAATTTTGTAAACATAATTGTGAGCACAATTATGAATATTATAGTTTATGAATAGTGTAAAATCAATCCTTATGGTTGTAGTTTTGATCTTCATACTTACTAGGAGAATATATTTTGTGGTCCAAGTTATTCAGTGCTTTCTCAAGAAAGTCAAATGCCACTTTTTGTTTTCCAGGGCTTAGTTATTGAACGGCTTGGACGCAGGCCTCTCCTCATTGGAGGTTTTGGGTTGATGATTGTCTTCTTCTCAGTGCTCACTGTCTCCCTGACTTTACAGGTAACACTAGGGTCACTATACATTTTTACTCTCTTTTACATTTTTTAAAAGTTCTTGATACTGGTTTGTCTCGGCATTCCTGCATAAGCCAATCCTTTTAATCAGTTTGGCATAAGGTGTCAAAGGTCTATTATACTAATTTATGAATCTGTTTGCTTCATAGCTTTTGCATTAAAAAGCTATAGGAACTTTCTCATATTCTCACATTTGGTCTCCTTAATTCAAAGATTCATGCATATCATGAACTACTATGAAGACAATTTTACCCATAGTTGAATAAACAGTTTACCCATATTTCGTGGGTGTACTTTTGTTTGTAATTCACTCTCTCTGAGATTTCTGTCATGCTTTATATGTCATTCCTATTTTAGGTATGGAATTTTTTCTAGAGAAAAATTTCCATGCTTATTGCTTCTTAAAAGTTACTTTTCTGCCTTTTTTATAGGCAATATAAAGACTTATCCTTCAGAGAACATTTGGCCTTAGAAAAAAAGATGAGAATAGACTATTTAGCAGGACCTGTTCCTATAGGAAAAGGGGTAATAATTTTAAACTAAACCAGAGTCAATTTAGATTAGATATAAGGAAGAAGTGTTTTGCAATGAGGATGGTGAAGTGTTGGAACAGGTTGTCCAGAGAAATGGTTGATGCCTCATCTCTGGAAACATTCAAGACTAGGTGGGACAGGGCCCTGAACAAACTGATTTAGCTGAAGATCTCTCTGCTCATTGCAGGGGGATTGGAACTGGATGAGCTTTAAAGGTCTCTTTCAATCAATATATTTCTATGATTATATGGTTCTACGTTATCAGATATTATTAGCACTGTCAGAGGAGGATTTATGAAACCAGTTTAAACTCTGGCCCTGAGTAATTTTCCTTGTTTGGATCCCATCTATTTAAAAGTGTGGTTTGTTTATTTTCATAAGGACTTTAGAGAAATAAAACCGACATTTGCAATGAGATGAATTTGGGTGGTGTTTCATCAAGGGATTTTCCTGCTGGTTTTGATTCCTGTGTGGTGCCATTAATCTGACTTCCAAATCTTATTTCTTGTTTGAAGGGAGTCAGAAAGTCAGGTTGACTGGCAGGTCTGTGCCACACCACTGCAGTTTTATTTGATTTACTTGTATGTACATCACAATAAAGCTTTACTTCACTCACCTGCCAGGACAGCTGTAAGACAGCTTTCCTCCAGGAGAGATGTTATTGCATATTTTGTATATGCCAGGTGAAAAATTCCCTTCCAGATCTTTTAAAGACAGGTTGGATGTGTGAGGACTTTCAGCTGTTATAAATCCCTGAAGTCTGAATACTTTTCAGATTTATCTCTTTTCAAAAGGGTCTCAATGTATTAAGTATTAGATATTTGCTTTGAACAAAGGATCATGGTACAAATAGGCTTAATTTCAGAGAAATTTACAGCTACTCTGTAATTGCACCTTTGCTTTCTCAGAGACCTTGGATTTGCTTCCAGACAAGAACCCTAGATTGTGTAATTTTGATAGATCTACAACCCTTTTGGTTAATGTTAATGTCCAGGAGACCATGGTTTCCACATATCTAAGGAAATAACCCAGACTAGAAGAGAAGAAGCATCAGAAAATCAGAACCCTTCCTTAACACTGAAAATAAGAATTACTTTCTTTAACAAGAATATTTTTACAGTGCCACTCAAGGTGCTGATACTACACTCAAGGTGCTGATAGTACACCTTAACATTTCAAAAATAGCAAAATTCTAATAAGAATATCATTCACACTTTGCTGCATTAAAACTCCACCTGTTGGAAAGAGAAAGAAATGGGCATCCATGGATTTTTCTCATCTATTACTATTAGATTCAAGCATTCACATACATGATTAAGAAATAGTGTCCTGCAAACTCCACAGGAATTGCTCTTCATATTTCAAGTCCCTGACATTTAGAGGTCTCAGTAGAGAAAAATCTACTTAGCAGTAGAGTAAAGTTAGCATGTATGGCCTTCCTTGTCTGCAAAATCAGATTACAGCTGAAAAGCCCTGGGCTACGGCTTTCCCATGCTTTGCCAAGGTTCAGATACCTGGTTCTCCTACCAAATGTCAGCCTGTTGTGCATAGTCTTCAGCCAAGCCTTTGACTGGTGAATGTTGAAGCTCTCTGGGCCATCCTAGATGCTGTTTTTAAACATGACTGAAATACCTGAGATGGATGGAGGCGCTGAATGTGTTCAGTGTTCCAGGCTGGATTAAACTTTAGCACAAGTTGTGATTTTTTAGAGTTCTAACTGTGATACATAGCTTGCCTAGTGTTTCTACAGGGATTTCACAGAGACCAAGGCCTTTAAATACAAATCATCTAATAAGGTCCTATAGAAACAGTGTGATTTTCTAAATTAACCCCAGACTAAATTCTGAAATAGGTCAAGAATCATGGGAAACACTATCTGTGAGGTTTTAGAAGTATTTCTGATATGTACAATATGTTTGAAATTAATGTCTTTTTTCTATGCAGAACACAGTTTATTGGCTTCCTTACCTCAGTATATTTTGTATCCTTGCAATCATTGCATCATTCTGCATTGGACCAGGTATGTCTATATTTTTTCATGTCTCTTTGTACATCTAAGGACAGGTATTTTTGCATTGGCATTATGTTAGCAAATCGTTTGTAAAGAACTTCACTTTGACAGTAAGCCAGAAAGTAAAGCTTTTGTTCCCTTGAGCTTTTGGAGGGTTTTTTATGCACTATTTATTGCCCCTTTTTCTTTGTAAGGAGTTTGACATTAAACATTAATCAACTGTTTATACATCTTCAACACTGAAGAGGTCTAATTGATTGATTGTGGTTTATTTGGGGAAGAGTTGCTGATGTTTGATGTGACTAATGAAATACTGATGTAATTCTGTGGATCCTCTTTTGAAAAGCTGAGAAAAAAAAAATATACTGCTCTAGAGAAAAATGGGGAGAAGAACAAGGTATTTCTTTTACCCTTATTTCTAGGAAAAGGCTTTGTCACTAATTTCTGTGCAAATTAATCTGTGAAAATACTGAAAAAAAATAGCAGTGCCTTTGTCCTTCTATAAGGACAAATCTCAGGTTCAGCTAAGTCCACTGTACTGCTGACATATGTTTCTTAGACTGAGATGGGGGGTGGGTGTTAAAGAATTCTGTGGAATAGAACTTTTCTCGAATTTTAAATACCGTAGGGATGTCAAATGCTGCCTTGAAACTTCTTTAAAACCTCCCTTCTAGTGTTTTATATGGCTCAGAGGTTTTAAGTGCAGCTGCTTGCTACATCTACCATTGAGTTTTTTAAAATCTCTGTTGAAACAAACTGAAGTTTTTCCCTATTACAGATATGTTCCACCAAATTTTAGAACCTGCAGATCAATATGTTCTTACATGTTATATTTCCAGCATATGAAGATTAACCCTCTGCTTTTCTTCTTCACCTCACCATTCTTCAAAATGGATTCTAGTGTTCTTTATTTAGATTCTTTCTCTTTACTGATTTTATTCAGGATTTGTGTTGTGCTTCACAGTCTCTTTGGAACAAAGTGTCTGCAGATCCATCCAGGATAAACAACTATTGTTAGAAACTGCTTGCTTTCTACTGAAATTCAGTAAAATTAAAGCTTCTGTTGTGTTTTTCACTGTGCTCAGTGCTGTTAAAGCCTGTGAACATTAATAGTGTGCCAGCAGCTACCTAATGGGCCTCTCCACTTTTCCTGTGTGTTCAAACACTTGTCATATCTGACAATAGTGGGAATATCTGGGTAGCACTTAACATTGAATTGCTTTTAATGAAAATCTCAGTAACTGATTCTTCAGCTGTTGAAAAGGAGCTGTGAAGAATCATATTCTGATATTTCTGCAAATCAATAGCAATAATTTAGCTGACTTTGATGGGGGCTGATTTATCTTCAATGAAACTTTGTTCTCTTTAGAGGAGCTTAGGAGATCTGAACTACTTGACTACCTTTTAGCTGGGCACCTTCCATTATTAGCAATGTTTTAAGATGATTGAATAAGAAGAGAGCATATATATATTTTTCTGAACAAAGGAATTATTACCAAGGAGTCCATTTTTCATCCACTGCTTTTTGTATCACAAGGCACAACTCAATAACTGTGTGCAATTACTGTGTCAAGTTTTGTCCCCCTTTCCTTGCACAGGAAATACACAATAGCCTGTGACAAGTCCTTTGGAGAGTCCCCATATCAGTGTCAGGAGACCTGTGAGAAGGGACTGGGTGAACTGGACTTGTCCACCCTGAGAAGAGACAGCTTTGGGAACCTAAGAGCAGTGCCAGTGCCTATGAGAAGGGTGCTGCAATGGCCAGTCTCCTGTTGCTGCGTGGTGAGGTGCTTGAGAGGCAGAATGCAGGTGTTAGAACAAGAAGGATGCAGAGAGACTGTAAGGAAAAGATTTTTGCTTCTAGACAGTCAAGCTGGCCAAGGATACTGAGTCCTTAATTACTACACAGAGATCAAAACTGAATAGTGTGTACTTCTCTTTTTCTCCATTGCAGTGGTTGTAGGGAAGTATCCGGAGTAAAATACAAACAGGGCAAGTAGGTGACACATTTTTAGAGAACTAGTGCAAATTTTTTTCCAGCTTAGGGACTTTCTGAGGCATAGCTTCTAACACTTTCATAGTCTACCATGGATTTGTTAAATCTCTGTCTGAAATGGCAGAATTTTAGTATTCGTTGGCAAAAAAAACTACATGTCTACCACCTTTCATACATATAACCTTTGCTAGCCTTTGTGTGATACCCTCTAGGTCTTGCAGAAACAGAACAATAGCTCCTCTTCCTCCTTTTCAACTTCCTTGTGATCTTGTAAACTTTTACCTTATCAGCACAGATTTTACTGGAATGATTAGCTATTTCTTACTGCCACCTTCTCAGTGATATTTTATGACACCCCTTTAGCAGGAAAATTTCACTTTGGTGTTCTTTTCCAGCACTCTGATGATTTAATGAGACAAGACTGAAGGTCTTTCTGGTAGTAAAAAGGGTTTTCTCCAAGAAAATTAAGATATAATCTTTATCATTTTTACACTTTCAGCCTTTTGTAGAACTTTTGCCATTCATTTGTGTTGGTTAAACAGGGACTATTGTCAACTAATCCTCAGTATCTTAGTTCCTCCTGTAGTTACACTACAAAAATTAATTGAAATGATTCCATATGTACAAATCTTAATCTAGGGTGAGTTTAATTTATGTTCATTAAGCTATTGATACTTGGAAAATTATCCCATCTAAAGATAACAACATGAGGAATTGAATTTATAAAAATACTGCTTTAACTTGCTAGAGCAAAAAAATGTCATTAAAAGCACAGTATTTTCTCTCTTGTTAGAACATCTAATACCTTCTTGATAGCTTAGATGTTGTGTAAACCATTTTCAGACAGCATATGCATGAGTCCCATCTGCTCCTTTACAAGGAGGATCAGCTGTTCCTGCAAACTGTGGAAGGTGTTTATTTGTTTCATTTTTCTGAACTCAGCTTTTCAGCTTGAAGATATTTTTGAGGACTCAAACAGTAATGCTAGCAACAGGTATGTTCAGGCATGTGTGTGGTTTGGTACATCATCATTGTTGCCAAAAGCCAAACAGCAGAAAGATTTCACTTTCCAAAAATTAAAGAGGCCCTTAGGCTCGATGCAATCAATCTGTGATCTGAAAGAAAATCATTTCATATTCTATAGACTAGGGAGCCATGCTGGTCCAGACATTTGTTTCATTGTGCCTATTTGGTTAATTATAAACAAGTTAAGATATTTGGTGAACTTGAAATAAATACAGGATACATTTCAAATGAAGAATTTTCATCCAGCAAACAGTAAATAGAGAAGAAAAAAGTAAAAAACATTTTCAGGATCTCCACTGAGAATTTGTGCTGTTCAGGTTAGGCATCATGAGTGAATGCATTGATTTGATTTAATGCCTTTATAGAATGGGCAAATAATGTGCAGCTTCTTGGAAATTTGGATAGTGATAGACAGGTTTAGGTACATGTGAAATGTCTTCCTTCTTTAACTTTGCCTTAGTTAATATTTAAGAAAAAAGGAAAACTAGGATTTATTCTCATTTTTTAAGTTAAACCTGTGTGGCTGCCTCTTCAAGGAGTGGACACTCATGTTCACTTGTGCCTGCAGAATCAATCTTTTTAAGGAAAAATGGTCAAAAATCTAACTTAAACAGAAAAAAGATAAGGTTCTGCTTATTTTTAGTTATTTTCTTGAATTCCCCATTCACCCATTGTACCTTTACAACAGTTGCTGTGCCAGAAAATGGTTTTTGATTTTTCTGGGATAATTGAAAAATATGCACTGTAGTTTTAGAAAACCTGCTGCAGATTGTCCCCTTTTACCCCCCCAACCAAATATTATAAAAAACAACCAAACACCCAAAACCTGACACAGAATATGTTCCATTCAGTTTCCTGATTTATCTGCAGGGATGTTGACCCCACTTGTCAGTGAGTCTGTCATACATTTTCAGATGAGGGGCTTGCAGGTTTTGGTTTTGAAGTTTTTCCAACTCATAAAATGATTCTGGTTCATCCTCTGAACCAGAGAATGGCTTTTCTGCCATCTGTCAAGATGTGTCAGATCGTGGAACATGTGGAGAACAAAACTGATCAACTGATTAATTGGGGATTACAGAAACATTGGTACAAACTTCCAGATAACATTCTTAGTGAAAATAAGTGTAACAAAAAGACAGTCAAGATCTTGAGAACTTGGAATTCTGGCATAAAACATTAACATGCATTATTTTTGTATGCACATTCTTTTACATGTTTTCTTAAAGACTTAATACATCATATTGTCATGCATTGTCTCACTGCATTGTAATGTGAAAAACGCTCATTGTGTTGTCAGGTGTCATAATTTTTAAGATGACTTAGAGCTGAATGTTGGAGCACAAAACTGCTCAGGCAGCAGTTAGCAAAGAAGAGCTACTGTGAAAGTGAAGAAAATCGATTTATATATTAAAAGATCCAGAATAACTTCATAGTGCTTCACAGAAAAGGCTGAGAATTAAATACTGCCTGAAAAAACTGAGGATTGTATTTGAACCACATGATCTAATATTATCCTGGATTCCTTTATCTTCAAATCTTGTGTTCTTTACTCATCTCTAAGTGAGATGTTCAATCCTCTGTATAAACTCTTACCTTGTTTCTACCTGTCAAAGCCCGCAGTGTCTGCAAACGTGCACATGTGGGCAGAGGGATTTTCTACCTGGATTTTCATTGCAATAAAATGCAGCCCCTGACTTAATTTCTCTCAATAGCTGCTATTTTTAAGTCAGTGGCACTAGAGAGAAGAAAGCAGGAGTTTCTGGCTGTCATTTCAGTGGCTTCAGGCATTTTGGCTTTACAGTCTTATGCCACGTAACATTTTAGAAGTAGTTATTCTGGTCTTTAATCCTGTAAGTATTTCTGTGGACAAGTAGCAGTTCCCCACAGAAGTCCTGCAGAGTTCAGTGCAGCACAGATAAGGCTGAATTTAGTGTGATCAAACACGAGTCTGTGTGATTTTACTTAAATTCCTACTTCTAAAATAGGTTTCTATTTAGCATGCATAATGATGACAAAATCAGATCAGTGGTATGTTTCCAGTCACACTCTGATTACAGGAAAGGGAAATCAGTAAAATTCAAACTCAGATGAATTTGAAAAAATAGTAATTTTATGGTAGCAAGATCTTCATTTTTCAATTGTTACTTTTTATAGCAATTGCATTTTCAGATGTAACTGAGCAATTTACCAACAAACCAGGCCATTCCAGAAAAATGCTTCACTTATGCTTGTCTCTTTTTTGAGAGTTTTATAATATTTGTCATGGCTTATGGAATGTGAGTGAAGTCTTCCCCATTACAGCCGAATACAATGAACACTGAATACAATGTTAAATTGACATTATAAGAGAAACAAAAGAAAACTCAGAGGAAATAATTGCTATGCCCTGAGGTCTATCAAAGATACTTTGGTATTTAAAGTTTAAATCAGTCCATGCTCTTACTCTGAATGCCAGTGTGCATCTGTATTGACAGCAGAGCTGTTGTCATAAAAGGGTTACTTTGAAAGTCACGAGGTTTGTTCAGCCTGAAATGTCATGAGTGATGAAAATAAAAATCTTGGATGTGAAACAGCCAAAGCTGTGATAGCACACATGTAGACATAAAAGTACTACAATGAAAGGCAGCATCAGCATTATTGCCTGAAATAGGCATTTACAGAACCTTTGTGTGCTGTTTTACCTTCTCTACTTAATGTGAGATGTAAAAACTTCTGACACTCACGGTCTTCCACAGAGGCATAATGCCAGTCCACTTTGGGAAACAGTTTGAGTTTGCTTGAATGTGAAAAAACCCCACTCTCTGTACCAGAAAAGTGTATGAGGTTAAAAAGAAACAAACATTGCTCAAACAAATAAATATTGCTCTATATTTAGTTAAAAAATAGTAGATTTGAAAGGGTAGGTTAATTTTCAAATTACTTTTTAAAGTCTATAAACTAGAAGTCTTTACAGTCGTTCCAGCACATAGGCATTCTTTGATGATGCCAAGTAGTTCCTGCATTGGATACGGAGAGTATTTGTGCAGAAATAACCTTTAATTTTCCCAGGTATTTAGGAAAAGGCTTGGTTTGTTGATAGTTGTAAGGCTTTTGTGGGCACAAGAGCAGAATTAAAATATGCTGCCTAAATATCATTTAAATACTCCAAATGTGAATTATGGCTCAGTTCAGAAACTTGCAATAACCTGGAGAGTCTCAGCTGAAGATTTCCTGAGACCCCTGGCCCCGTGCCCTGTTGTGACACTCCGTTGCTGTGGGCTGCCATCCATCCCAAAGTGTCCTTAGGACTGGAGTTTTGCCCTCCCAGCTGCAGCCATCGCAGCTGCTGTGTCAGTGCCAGGCTCCAGCTGGTGTGGGCTGGAGGGCTCATTCACCTTTTCTCTCCTGGCTTTCTCTCACAGGAAAAAGCTCCTGCCTACCCCTGGGGGCAGGAGAATTTTCAACTACTGCTACCAAGTCAAGTAGTTGAGAATTAATCTTTTGATTACCTTTAGGTGAACAAACTGACTTTTTAGCCTGTTAGGAAATAAGACTATAATTCCTTTCAATATTAATTGAATTTTCTTTTGGGGGGGAGGGGGAGTATAACATGCCCCTTGAGTATATTAAATACAATGTCATTCAACATATATTTTGGGATTAATACCTGTTTTACGTTTTGTTTTATTTCTTCTCTCATAAAGAGCAGCATAGATAAAATGTGTAGCTTTTAACAGTTCTGCAGCAAAATTGATTTCAATTCTTTATAATTAGTGGCAGTTCTAAAGAGAAATGAACCCCTAGTATTTGAAAGGTAATTGTATCTGTTGAATAAAGGAGTTGCTGGAGGTGACACTTGGAGTTCTCAGCAGCAGGAAAACTTGTGAACTTTATCCTGCTAACAATAGATTTTTATAAATTATCTTAATTGAAGCTTTCAAAATGTGAATGCTTTGACACTTGACAGCACTCCTCCTACCTGAAGTTGCAGCTTTTCCTGAATGATCATTAATTACTTACTGATGGCTCACAACTCCAACCCTGAAGAAACCTACTGCTGCAAAAATGCGCCCATGTGTTTTAGAGGTTCTTGTAACCATGAAAAAAAAAAATTATTCAAAAGCTGTGTAAGTGACCTAGTCAGATTCAGATTCAGATTAATAGGGATTGGATATGGATAGCCTAGTAAAAAAATACTGTTTTTTTCTGTGAATTTGTATAAAATAGTTATATTTGCAAAAGTGCAAACTAATAAATATATAGAACAGTAGATGTAGAATTATTGAATGTAAGGCAATAAAAATATTTTATTTCCCTTCTGCCAAGGCACAATGCACGGCAAAGGAAATTTTTCTCTTCATCTCATCTAACTAATCTCCATTACTAAGATCTAAATACAAAAGTTTATTAGTTTGCTGTTGCAATGGACACTGCTCTGGAGTCCAGACAGTGTTTCTTGGTAGCCAAGGTACTGCACAGAAAGATGAATAAGCACCAGTAACAGACTCTCAGAGATAAAACACAGGTCAGAAGGAGAACAGTATGAGCAAGGGTAGTCAGGGTCAGTTTGACCAAGCTAGCAGTCAAAGCAATTGTTTCCTTTAAATCTCCAGATGTTATCTGTCCAGAAACTTCACTTTTTTGGATACACTGAATTATGACTTTGGTGACCTGTTTCATCAGAAAGAGGGCTTATATAGTTCATCACAGCAAGACTGTTGCTGTCTTCAGCTGGTGCTTCTAGTCAAAGTGCATCTTCTGAGTCTCTTCCTTTTCCTCTGTGTTTGTTAGCAAGCAGATACTGCTATTTGTTATATTTGATTTGGTTATTGGCCACAGTAAGGAAAATATTTTTTTGTCTCACATTCATTAGTTCTACAATTACTGCTCCTCATACTTTGTCCACCATCCTGTAGCAGCAATCAGTTTCTTAAATTACTGGCATTTGAGGCAATGTGTCCTAAAAACTTCAACAGTTTCCAGAAATCATAAACAGTGAAGACATGGTCTGTTACCCATCTTAAACAGGAGAAGGACAGGGAGAACCCTTCAGTCCCAGCTTCTCTGAAAATTTGGCCCACTATTTTTACTGTTAGTGTCCTTCAGGATGAATGCAGATATACAATGACATAACTGTGCACTGCTAGCATGAATAATTTTTTTGTTAAAATATAATGACTTTTCAAGTTTACTTTAGCTTGCAGGTTCACAACCAGCAGCATTTTGAGCTAATGCTCTGTCAAGTTGAATTCCTGACAGGAAATCATGTCTGATGGCTTTATATTTCTTTCAGAAGATTATTATAGAAGTAATAAGCCTAGAATAGATAGGGGTTGGGTTTTTTCTTCTGCTCTATCTGTCCCTATACAGTTCTGTGACTATATGAATATTTCTCTTACCTATGAATGAACACAGTTGTGAGTGTTTAATTTGGTTATTTCTACACTACTTCTATCTGTATACTGGATGAATATTCAAGGGATACTTCTGTGTTTTTATTAAAGTAAATACTCTCTCATCATTGAGATAATTTGTTTTAACAATTTAATATGAACAGAGTGCCTAATCATCATTGTTACTGAGAATAATTATAAATTTAATTCTATTATATAGACTCATAGTCATAGCTCAGTTAGAAACAATTCTTCACATTCAAATAGAACAGAAAGTTGGGGTGTAATTAGGTTTGTGATGTCATAAAGTGGATCTGAACATACAGCAGAAATTATTAAAAGACTATTAACTCTTTATGTAGTTATAAGCCGAGTGTGGGGTTTTTTTCTAATTACATTTTATTCCTTGGTAGCTATGCAGCACTATAATTGTGAACAAAAAGAAATGTTGGCAAGAACCAGAGGAGAAACTTAATGCTGATGTTCAGTTTTACAAATAAAAGCCAAGACCAAAAAAAATCCAACAACAATAATCACAAAACAGAAAAAAACCAAAACAAAGCTCACTAAATATCCCAAAAGACCAAAATTGTTACCAAAAAACAAAAACCCAATGTACTTATTTTTTAGAATTTGTCAGAATGGCCTACGCACTACTTGTTTGTCTTACAATAAAAGAGGCAAAAAATTAAATAATGAATTAAATTAATAAATTAAAATAAGTTCAAAATTAAATATATTCCTCAGTATACAACAGCCAACAGTTGTATATCAAAGGGAATTCTTATAACTTATCTAAGGAAAAATATCTTAAAAGTACTGAACTTACTTGGATTCATAAGTTATATGAAAAGTATTTTGCTGAAAAAATTTTCAGAGAAAAATGATTCTATCAGTAAAGGATTTCTCATAAAATTCTGCTTGAGTGCACTCACTTATGGAAGTAAAAATTTTAAGAAAATACACTAATTAATATTCAAGAAGGAGAAAATTTCGCTGAAGAGGAAATTACCAGATGGTTCAGATAAGAGCATTGTGTCTTTTTTGTGTGGAATATCTGCTGTGGAACTAGTTACCTAAATGGACCTAGAAAGAATTTTTTGTGATTTTTTATATTTTATGTAATAGCCTTGTTATTTTATGTCAATCATTTTAATGTAAATTACCTGAGAACCAAGAAATAACTTTTAACTACTGAGATTAGAGCAGAGTGAATCAATATTTTTGTTCTGCACCACTGCTTAGTTTGTGTGTTTGATTTACCCTGAATGATATGGGTTGCCTTGCACCAACAAAGTTCAGAATACCTCCAGAACTATCGTTCTAAATGCTGTTGGAATAGTAGGTTTTATACAGATGCTAAACCAAGGACCAGTTAATCAATGCAAAGAGTCTTTCACAATACTGCATTAAAAACTAGTCCTATAGTAATTATAAATACTGTTTATTACAATATAGAGTTTACAAGGTTTTGTACTATTTGTGTGTTTTAGTTTGGTCTTGTAGTTTGCACTTTTGTTTGCCATAGACTGCTTTAAATGTCTTTTACTCAAGCGGCCTTTAAGGCAGAAAATATTCAAATGGTACAAATTAATGTGGTTAATGAACTATATACCATTTTCTACAAACAAAGTGCCTGTTTTACTTAATTATCCTGTGGAGAAGAGCTGCAGACAGCTGGAAAAGTCTGTAGCATGAGGCTGTGACTCAGTACACCCCTGTCACTCCTTCTGTTCCCAGTTCTCTCAGCAGGATTAGCTGGGAGTACAGCTGTCATATCTGATTGTAATGTCATATTTGATGGGGTATTATTCAATCAAATACAAAGTGCAAGTTAAAATAATCTAACAGGTGACAGAACACCTCTATAAAGATTGAGCTATTTATTTTGCAAAATTCTTATTCTATCTGTAGACCTACAGAAATGGAAGAAACTCAGTAGCTGCATTGCATCTCTCCCAAGCAGTATCCCTGAAATATATTTTCCCATGGGTTTTGTTGCACATTTTGGGGGGTTTTGTTCATTGCATGGGCTTTGTTTGTTTATTGGTTTGTTTGTTTGGGTTTTTTAATAACTGAAGTCTTGGTAGAAGCTAACAGCCTTTTGCTCTCTCACTGAAGATCATTGGGTTGTGTTTCCAGCAGTAATCTTCCAGGGGTTTTGTCTCACTTCCACTGCTTCTCTCCCAGAGTTGCTCTCTAGAGGGCCTTTGAATTGCAAATAGCAAAATCTTTTGTTGAGGTTGAGACAGGTCTTTGTCCCCCAACCCTATTAGGATGTATCAGTGCTCCCTACATGCCTTGCCTTGCAGAAAAAGCCATTTTGCTTGACCACGTCTGGAGCTCCACAGAATTCTTTTTGCCCCCCAAATAGAACATTGCCACAAGGTAATTGTCTGTTTTCTCAAAACACCTCCCTTTGAAGACTCCTTGTCTCAAAGCATGGAGTTGGAAAGCCTGGGAGCTCTTGCCCTAATCAGCCTTGTGGGATTCCCAGACTCGCCCTGTATGGGCAGAATCTGGAGAGCTGAGACCTGCAGGAGGTCACAGGGCTGGGTGGCCATGGAGACGCTTCCAGTGAGGCTGGAAACCCTCAGGCTGCCTTGGGGCCACTGCCTGAACACACAAGGCTTTGGCTTGGGTGGATACTGGAACATGAGCTGCTAGATCAGGGAGAGTTCCCTTCTCTTTAGTGGTTCTTAGGGCATAAAATTTCTGTCACCTTTAGAGGTGATTTACCTCTGTAATAAAGCTCACTGATTTGTATTAAGCATTTATTCTTTTAACAGTATCATTTCATAAATCATATATATAGCCATAGTACAAATTCCCAGTTAGGTACAGGATAAAAACAGAATGAGGAGTTCAGCATTTTTCTTCCTTCCTCATGTTTTCTGTATTCAGGTTTTTGCACTGCCTCATGTAACCTCTGCTAAGAAATATCTATTCATAACTGCTTACTGAACAAAACAGTAAATATGTGCACCTAATTTTTCCTAAGAAAACCCCTTGATACTTGTGTAAATTTAAATATATATTTGAGAATCTATAGCATGGATGCCAAGAATATTTTTTCTGTTCTAATATTCCAATATCATGCATAAAAGTGTACTGGATTGAGAGTCTGGATTTTTACCAGCACATAACATTGATTCTATGTGTAACTGGACTAATTACAGAGATAAGTTAATAAAGAACATAGAAACAGAAGTATTTATGCATGTCTAATTGTGTCATGTGGGTTTAATCTAGTTTTATTAAACAGCTTATTGATACACAAGTCCTGCAGTAAGACATTTGTAGTTTCCAGTAGATGTAGAATCCTAACAGGTACGACAATCTTTCTTTACTAGCACTTCAGTATGTTAAGAGTTTATCTATTTTGTTCACTGCAATGCTGAAAAGAAAAAAGTATTAGAAATTAATCACTGTAATTATGTGGTCGATGCATTACCTATTAAATACATGTTTGGAAGCTACCTTGTTGAAAATCTCCTACAGGAAATCCTAATATATATTTTTTTGTTTTATGATCAAAGATAAAATAAATCTGTTTCACTGAAAATTGTATGGAAAGCCTTTCAGGGGAAAAGGCAATTCCAGGTTCATCCTCCATGAGAAAGTTCATCAGGTAGCTTTTTGGTGGATTATTTCACCCACATTCAAATATGTATTAAAGCTTCAAAACTCATGACAAACCATTTAAAGTCTATTCCAAAAATACAGTGGTTTGGTTGGGTTGCTTTCGAAAGTGGTTTCCAAGCTTCCATGTCTGAACACAGGCTAGCACAGACCCATCTGGCCTGGTGATTATGTAGGGTACCTTGCAGAGGCTGACTCTGAGAAGTGCTTGGTAAGATGCCACAGAATTGCGATCCCTGCTCAGATCCAACTTACGCAGTCAAAGCATAATACAGCTTCCTTCAGCCCCAGGCACTCAGATTTGTATCTCAAAGAACAGTGAGTTCCAGGAGAAAGGGAGTCCTTGAGCTGACACATCTCTGATACCTTGAAATGACTGAGGATGAATCCTGGGGCTTTAGATTCCGCTGACCTCACATACGTTCACTGGCTGTGACTTTAAGGCTCTACAATTTTCCTTCTGCTCTCCTGAATTTCTTTTTCACTTCACTCAGCCACAGAGTTGTTTTTCACAGTGGTGTGGCCCTTGGAAGACATTCACATGACCTCCTCTTCATCCTTATAAGGTCAAACCTGTGCTCTTCCAAGCATACAGCAATAGATAACAGTGACCTGGCTTCATTCCATTTCTTCTGTTCCGAGACTTGACTTGGCTTTCTCATAACTCATTTACCACTTTCCAGGCCCCTTGGCTCCTCCTTATGATTCTCTTAAGTCATCCCTCTACAGAAGCTGACTTTCTCTGTTTTGTGATGCTGTGGATATACTTCTCGAGATCATGAGAAGCCTGGGAGGTCTGACTGTGCCACACTTCCCATTCCTCCACAGACTTTTTGGAAGATAGTGATAATTGATATGCTCTTAGAAATTAAATTGGAATTTCAAGGAACCTGTTTGAAGATAATGCCCATGCATTTTTATTTCCATTACACGTATGCTTTTCGATAGGTTTCTGTCATTTTGTACTTTTATTTTTGCCTCTGGCTTTTTTCTCTCTTGCATAATATGTATTTTTCCAAATGTGCTTTTCCAAATGCTATTTCCAACAGCATATTTTATTATACTGAGAACAGCAACACCTCTGTAGATTGTCCTACAGCAAAGGCATGACAGAATAAATGTTCATAAATAAGTCATCATACATGAATTCTTTGTTTCTAGTCTTTCAGTTCCTCTCTCCAAGGGACAAGTGTCCTGACAAACTGCTGCCTCATATGGCATTTAAGACCTAAACCAGATGCTGACAGAAGGGATATGATTATTTCTATTTGAACCCAAATCACAAGGCTATGATAGAATGGCCACTGAAAGTCATCAACCATTGATAGACCCCATGTTGCTTGAATTTTGTTAAGTTATGGGGGTTTAGATACTTATTCTACATATTCAAACTGCTGCTGGGAGAGTTTACTTTTTTTTAAGTCACAGAAATCTGATACTACATATGTCTTGTAGAAAGATACAAAGCTGCAGTTTGGATGGCTTAAACTCTCCACAGCTTAGTTTCTTATGTATAAAGTAGGAGTAAATAAATTTATTTATTCTCTACTATTTTGGTGTAATTGATACTGGCACTCTTTGGCACAGAAAGTTCAGTTGAAGGCTTTGCTATCACTATGTTCTCACAAAAAGTCCCACTAGCTCATGATGGAGAGTAGCTATTTGCTGCATCACATTGCCTTTCTTTTATGCACATATTCCTGGCTTCTTCACCTAGAAGAATATCTGCCAGCACATGTCATCTGTGTGTCATGTTACATGTTTGCAAGTCCCTATCTCACACTGCTCGCAGCAGATTCTGGTGCATGTGTTTAAGCTCAGATCCACTGAGCACGAGGGCCTACATAAGGATGCATCCCTTCAATGCACTTAGACATGTATTCACAAATGTCCAAGGGTAAAGGTAGTGCAAAAGATTAGCACATAGACCAAGAAGTGCTAGGAGAAGACCCAGTGGATGGATAAGTCTGTAGTGGTATTTTCTTATTAATTTATAAATCTTTTGGAGGTCAGTATTGCTATAGAGGTTTTTGAAAGTAAATGTATCTATAAATACGGTTTCGGTTGTTCATACTATCTTGTTAACATGCTTAAAACAGAGGAAGGACTTACAGTCTTACACAGTGTATATGAGTCTTGCCTACAAAGCTGAATGGTGAGACAGGTGATACCAGCACACTTGAGGACCTAGAGGCAGAAACTGGTAGGAGCAGAATACTGATGTTACTCGTTGTACAGTTCTGTAAGCTGTAATGAAATAATTCCACAAGTAGATATATGTCTAATGTGTAACATTAACTAAATTATGTATCTAATCAGCAAATAAAACAGAGGCTTTATTCTTTAAAAAAAGAAATATTTCTATTGAAATATCTGCTGGGAATGAAGGAAGCCAAAGATCATAAATTGAGACTTTCAGCTACTAGACAGCTAATCCCCGGGGCTTGCTGTCAGGCCAGCAATATGCCAGTGCTCTACAGAATAGTCCACTGCCTGAGTGGAAGAAAACATGAGTCACAAATGTGGTATTCAACTGCAGTTGTTATTATGGAGGTCAGAGTCCTTGGCTGATGGGAGAAATAGACCTCACCAGAAGTGCCAGCAGTATCTGGGAAGGAAATGTATTATATAAGCATCAGTGACAAGTATACTCACAGGGAAGCAAAAGTTTTGTCTTTTTTATTGCTGAAATAAAGTGGGTGATAATTACTAGAAAAAAGAGAAGTTGGTGTTTTTGGAGCCCGCTTTCCAACTGTTAAGATCTAAAAGTATTTTGGAGTATCTCTGAATTTTCAGAGCTTCATGCATTTTAGTAGAAATGGTCCTTCTTATTTTTAATAAACAGCTCATCACAAGATGCTCTGGAAATTGTTGTGTGCAATTCCTGCTCTGTTACCTGCTTGTCACCCCTGAAAAGAATGTCAAACAGGAGATGTGATGGCATGAAAGAGAGAAGTGTCACTTCTCTAAAATACGGTTTTGACAAATCTGTTTCAGAAGGTCCTGCAGAGAGCAGAAGAGCAGTGAAAGTCATGGAGGTGTGCATCATGAGGCTTGTTCATCTCTGCTGATGGGTGGGGGGATTTTCTAAAACCACTGTCTTGTTGGACTCTGTTTCAGGTGGGATTCCCTTTGTCCTCACTGGCGAGTTTTTCCAGCAGTCACAGCGGCCAGCCGCATTCATGATAGCTGGGACAGTCAACTGGCTCGCCAACTTCGCAGTGGGACTGCTCTTCCCTTTCATCCAGGTACTCAATACCCTTGATAATTGATATTGCTGGTGCAGTGGGGCAGATGATATTTGAGAAGAAATTTCAGGTAATATGGTGATTGTCACTGCGTCTTTCTTCAGATATTAGGACACCCATCATCCGGTTTACTCTATGCTTTGAGAGTCCATATTTGTCTCATGGGAAAATAGATGCTCTCTGCACCTCCCTCCACAAGCTTGGCTTCATGGCTTTTTTTTAACCTCTGTTAGGCTTTTATCTAATTCATCTGGTTCCTTCTTGCTGCAGCTTAATTGTTGCAAGGATTAATCTGTTCCTGTCTCAGCTTCCCCATGCTCCCATAAGCTTTGCTTTTAGTGGATTGCTTGGCTGCACTAGTCACATGGAGGACACTTTCATCAAAAGCTGTCTGAGAACTGGGGCTGTACTTTAAAAATAACAATTTATTTTAAAAAAAAATTGCAAAAAGAAAATTTAAAGTTCAACGTAGAACAACGTTCTCCTGCTCTGATTGCAAAGAACACTTCAATACTATCGATGCATCGTTGTATGGCAAAAAGGCTTTGAGCAGCTTCTTACTAGAAAACAAGCTGAGGTTCTTTTCTTGCTCATGAACCCCTCCCAAGGACTGTCTGCACTCTCTGCAGCTCACACTGAAGCTGGTGCTTTATCTCAGGAGTTGAAATACAGCTGATGATGGCCTGACTGGCCAAACTCTTAAAAGAGGTATCCTGCTCCGCTCTTTAGAGTAAAGCTCACTACTACAGGCCAAAATAAAGAAGTTCTAGGTTTTGAGTTTTTTAAACACACAGAGGAAAATAATAGGGGCAGAGGAAACCCTCTGGGATACTTGCACCTCACACCCAGGAGAGAGATTCTGAAATGGTCTTCAAATCATCACCAAGGAAGAGATTTGAGTAATAAGGGCTGCTGCTGTGTGTGCCTTCTTCCAACTGAAGATTATTTGATTCTGCAATATCACATACCCAACTATTTGCAGATACAGTAAAATAATCATATTCTAAAACTTTATATATTTCTTTTTCATTTGACAAGTAGAACTGCTTTTACTATGTAGTACTGTTTTAAATTATCTGTATGAGGTACTTTATGTGAGAATTTGAAAGCCTTATAATGTCTGACCCATGATCTAAGTTTGACATTTAATTTAAAATTTCTTCTAACAGGGTCAAGCCTCTCGTAGTTTTGATTACTTGCATCAAAGTTCAACATGATTGTAAAGTCTGATCTTTCCAAACTCTGTACATTTACTAACATTAACTGCAATTACACTGCTATGTCTTAAGAGCTTCTTTTCATGCTTATTGAAATTGATGATGTTTTCCACCAGTTTCATGGTGAACTCCTTTCCATCTTAGACACTCTCAGGTGAGATTTCCAAAAAGAGGTAGAGAGATAATTCCGTTTCCACTGAGGTTGTTAGAACATCTATGAAATGACAGAAAGAACAATTCCCTTTAAGTTTTGAAAACCTGACCTAGTCAATGAAGTACCCCCAACTCATCCAGAAAATGGATGCTTCTGTGTGGTGTAATAGCTTTTTCTTCCAGAAAATGAGGAGTGACTGTTTTAGTAGCATTAGACCCTCCCTTACAGCCCAGCTGGCCAGGCTCTTCTGCATCTACCACCTGCCTCCATGGTAGCTGGGCAGGGTCAGAGAGCAAGATATCAAATGTAGGGGCATTTAATCAGAATATTTTTATTTGGGTTGTTTTTTGGGGGGATTTTTTTTGTTTTCTTTCTCTTAATTATCCAGAGACATTTAGAGAATAATCACATTTCTCCAAAATTGCAGTTTCTGCCTCCTGCAAAAAACTGGGGATTACCCTGAGCTCTGCTTAGCTGTCAGATTTGAATTCATGCAACTCAAGGCACTCCCTATTTGTTCTGCTAATGCTACCTGACAGATTACCTGGTAAAAACTCTTTAAAAAGACCCTCAGTAAATTCAAATTAAAAGGCAAACCATATTCTGTAATTTTCCACATGCATATTAAAGCTTTTTGAATGATTTAGTATGCATCCTTATGAAGTTTGCTGATGAAGTTTGCTGTAGCCTTGGGGAATTTATCATTACATGTCATAAAAATATCCAGTTGCGTGATTACAAAATTATCCAGTTTAGTTTTAATGAAGATAAATTGTATTTCCAGCTTGAAAGGGTTTTCTGGGATAATTTTTTGCGTTTAAAGAAAAGAGAAATAAAAAAAGAGAAAAAGCTTAGAGTTTGCACCTAAAGATGAAAGCAGTGTTACTCAGACTTTGATTTTTATAGCTTTTTCCAAGATCAAACTAGAACATCTCTTCTTTCCCAAGCTTAAACCTTTTTCCTATTTCAGTCAACCTTATTCTCAAAATTCAGTTTATGAGTCACCACTTTCTTCACATAAAGGCAATATCTTCTTTTTAGCTCATTTTATAAACCTAAGCCAGTAAAAAATCTTTAAGATACCTTCACAGGATGAATGCATAATCCTGTCTGTGTATTTAAATACTAACCTGGTTGCTTGAAGAACAGCAGCCACTTTTTTGATCCTTTGTGTGCTTCTACAAAATTATCCCAAACATTTGGGAAACAAATCTGGTAAGTTTAGAGTTACTGAAAAATCAACCAGTTAATTTTCCAAATGTCACCAATTAACTAATTTGAATGACTAGATTCAACCCTTCAACCATCTGTAGATAAATATAATCAAAGAGTGGCTTGAGTCACACATTAAAATATATGGATGAGGTTGAAAATTTAGTATAAAAATCAATTTTTGACAAATTTAAAAAAAAAAAATTGAATGTGGCTTCTCTTCCAGGCCTCATCACTACCTATTTGAGGTGCTGAAATGTGACTAGGGATGCAGTAAATCAGAAATCAGAATGTAGATATATGTGGAAATGAGTGCAATGAACTGAAGCAGTCCCAGGAAAAACAACCCAGCAGAAAAGTATAATCTAAAAGGCTGGAAAACTTCTGGTGCTATAGAATAGGCTTCTTGCATTATAATTGTACTCTTCATTAGCAGTGAGTTTGCAGGGATAGACTTCATTAACTCCATGGTGTAGCAGGACTTTATATTACATGCTGTCTAGAAAAAGGTTCTGTTTGCTTTTTGTCATGTGCTGCACAAATACAAAGAATTACTAAACATCAATAATTACCAAATAATTTCCCAACATGCTATTTTCATTACATACTGTTGCATTTTTAGTTCATATTTCAATTCTATTATTAGTTTGTTATAAGGCACTTAAAGACTACATGGTAAATTAATAATATACTATAGGAAAATGGCAAATTTCTCCAGAAGTTTTTGTCATAATAATTTCTCTTTCTAGAAGACTGTGCAGAGTCTTTTTTGATGTCAAAGTCACATTGTATATACAGTACATATTCAAGAAATATTTAAATTGCTAGTATTTTATATTTTTAATTTTCAAGAACAGCTCATCTTCAGACTTTCCTCCTAATACAAAAGTTTCCAATAACTGGGGAATGCAGACGAATATCCTCTATTATATGAGAGCTGCTATGATTAGAGAACTGCTATATGGAAAACGAATTTTACTCTTAACTGAGGTTTGACCAAAATAATCTGCTTGGATCTGTAATCCAGGAACTCAGTATGATATGGGATAAAGGTGCTGCAAGCCTTGAAGCCTTAGTTCAGATTGCTTACTGCCAAGACTTGTATGGGTGTTTATTTTTCTTCTTTTAGAAACTAATTTGTTTGTGCCTATGAAGTAGTACTTCTGAGTCATTTTACGGGTTTCTGGAGGGTCTCTTCTACTTTATTTCTTCCTTAGCTTTACATTAGAGGTTTTAATTCTCATGCCTCAAGATTCATTTACTCAGCAAGATTGTCTTTTGGTTGTCCTTATTTGTTGAGGTGTGTTACCATGTCACTTATTATTTCCTTACTGTGTAATAGTATTCCTTCACTTTTTATTTGCATAAGGATTTCAATAACAGGTGTGCACAGAAAGTTATGCATGATTTCCCTCAGCCAAGGTATTTTAAGCTTCTTCAAATGCATTGGATGTTCCATGCAATGACATTGTCCCTGAATTAAGGGAAATGGTTGAAGTTCTCCTCAAAGATGAGAAAATGAAATGTGGGCTATCAGAGGGTTAGACTTGCTTAATTAGAATCAACCCACTTCAAGGATACAATATAAGGATCTGTTACATTTTTATGAGGAGATAGTGAGTGTGTGAGGGTCATGGTTGAAATTGCAGTTCATGTCGAAAAATGTCTCTATTTTTTACGTAGGAATTATGTTTCATGCATTGTACTTTAGTGCTCTGTCCTTCATTGTCCTGCACTTTCAGCAGAACCTTAAATTATGTCTGGAACAGAAGAAGGACAAAGGGTAAAGGACACAAGCCTTTATCCATTCGTTTCACTGCATTATATCAATTTGAAGCAAAGTGAAGTCAAATGTCTACATGAATAACAGTTTTTCTGCTGATCAATTTTGTAAGACATCGAACCATTATCACTTGACCTCACCACTTCAAAAGCCATCTTGACCCACATCTCATGACACTAATCTTTATGGCAACTTCCAAATGAAAGAACCGATTGCTAGCGTCAAGGGCTGTGACTCTGAAAGTTGAGAATTCAGAGTCATATTTGGATTTGCTGGAAAGAACCAATAGTTTTGTTTTAAAAATATTAAGGTGTTATATTTGTTAAATTGATTCAGAATTTGTTCATTTGCTCATTTATTTTGCTGTATCTGCCCTAGAATATATATTTTCCTGTTTCCAGCATCACAGTCCTGCTTGGAATTAACCTTTGCTACAGAGTATGTTAAGTCAGTAAGCAACCATTGTTAAACAGCACATAATGATCCTCTCAACTACTTTTAGATTCCTCTAGAGTATGGTGTTCACAGCATGCAATCTATTAACAGGAAGACTGTTCTCAGCTAGATTACTTCCAAAAGTAGAAAATTGTGCAGGTTTTCTAATTAAAACCAGAATTCTGATCATTTAAATGTTAGTTTCTTTATTTGTTTCAGCTTACTTTTTAGCTTTAAAAAAGCAAGCGCTTTTGCTCAATCATTTTGGGCACATAAACACAGTTCACAACAGTAAACATGAAGTTTTCTTTATTATTGTATTTAAAGGGAGGTGGGGGAAATGTCTGTGCATTCTCTCCAGTGTGTATAGCAGCCCCTCACAAGCTGGGGGTATGTTTGTTCACCTCTTTGCTTAAGAAAATGTGGCAAAGCTGCACCTACTTATTCACACACCTTGCTTATGCAGCTCTATCTCATCTTCATAGTCAGGCCTGATTGCTTGCCACGCCTAGAATCTGATTTAGGGGCATTACCTGAGTACTTCAACTTTGATTCTTTTTTGCGATAACTGCATGTGTGTCAGGGAAATACTTGGTTTTGCTTTCCGCCCCCCCCGCCCACAAATACAAAGCCTTGATTATCTGCAGAAAAGAGAAGACAGAAATGAGTAACTCAGGATTCATCTGGCCAGAATTTGCAGACATGCTGTTTTTCAAATGGTTTCCTTAAAAGCTGCTATTAAAATAGAAGGTGATGCATTTAAAAGTTTATACTTAAATATCCTGTACAGCACTAGCCCTCACCAGCCTTGAAAAATCCAGTGGAAATCCTGCTTTGAAGGGGTTTTATTAGTCTGCTGGCTTAGTAGGTGGTTCCCTCAGGAGAGTGCATCAATAAGTGTGTCTGCTGTTCTTTTGCCCTGCCCCATACAGCTGACAGGGCAGATGACCCTCAGTAGTCCCAGGAAACCTGACCCTTCGAGGATCCTCAGCTGTGTGTCTGCCCTTGGCTCTGAATGAATATCTGTCAGGAAACAGCTCTGCTGCTGCTGTTTAGGAAACCACCTGAAACTCTGCTCACCTTTGAACCTTGGGTGCTCCTGCAGGAGGTTATGCTTAAGGAAATGCTGAGGGAAAGCAGCTGCATAGCATGGGCTGTAGTAGAGCTTTGTTCTGACTTCCTTCTGACCTTTGGGTGTCTAACTGTGCACGTGAAAGCACAACTTCAGGTATTGCTAAGGAAACACTCCTAGCTCTGGCAAGGCTGCCTGGTGTTGGGGAGGAGAAGCAGCTTTGTGAAGGTGGCAGCATGTTCTGAACATGAGCAGTACATGCAGGCAGAGTGAAGAGACCAGCATGGATGGATGTGTCAGTGGGGTATGGATGAGGCTGCCTTGGTGCTCCCTGCATGACCAGGGCTGCTGCTTGGAGCAGAGTGTGAGGCAGTAACCTGCTCTTACGTGAGAAAATGCAGTATTACAGAAACCACACACTTGATTTTTATCTCTGTTTGCTCAGAACTTCCATTCAGAATTGATTTGCTTTTACTTCCTCCTCTGACATTCCTTCCTCTTTTTACTGCCCCTTCTAGCTGTTCAGAGGTGGTATATTTTACTAAGGAGTCACCCTACTCTTCTGGTGGATACAAGTACTCAAATTTGTGAACACTGATGCTCCTACTCCATGTAGTAGGTAAAATACTGTCACAAAGCATAGAAAAAGGATCTACCTTTTCATTTTTATCATATATGTTGTCATTATTCTTGTATCATTGACAATGCACATGTCAGTGAAGAATCTTGAGGCCATCCATGGCCGTAGGCCCAAATACCAGAGCTGCAGAGAATCCGTGCTTTGCCACCAAGGACTTTAAATGAAGTCTTCCTCAGCTTTTTATTCCCACCCCAGCCCAGGATAAGCAATATTCTGTGGTTTTACTTCTAGGGTAGCAGCAGCAGACTCATGTCTAGCAACTGGAAGTGGTAAAACAGCAAAGAGAAACTATGGGTTAGTTAGGAGATCATGGTGATTACAAACAGTAAGCGAGGTGTTCAGGTTCCATGGACATAATATAAATAACATCCAATATAAATAAAGTGCAATAATCTCATGGAACTAAGATCCTGTTTCCTATCAGATCCATCTATCAGTACCTTTTCTGTAGTAAGCATTGTTCAATAGTTCAGCATTTGCTGTTTTTTCACCACATTATCTCACTTTCTAGATTCCCTGATGGGCACGTCAGATATGTTTGGGTTAATCTATTGCTTGTTCCACCCCTCAGATCTTTCCTCCAGCACCAGACAATTCAAAATACTTTTGAAACAGATACAAATAAATGAATTAAACATCTAGGCTGAATTGTATCCCACCTATGTCTCACTAAAGGTTTTTGCTGAGTTGGGACTTGTGATTTAATATTTTCCTCTTTATCCTGCAGTTTCATACAACCTTTATCTGTGTGCAGTGCATATAGAAGGTTTCATGCTTATAATGAGTAACTTAATTAACATGTGATGTTCTGTGCCAAATGAAGGTTTGGGTGATATAAATTGAACTCTGGATGAGTTATAAAAGGTTTATGAATGAGAGGTTTTCTTTGCTGTGAGTGTAAAATAATAACCAAATTTAAGGAAATATTATAACTGAAGAATGGCTGGAGACAAAAGGACTTCTTGTGGTCACCCTGCAGTGTTTCTGTCTGGGAATTATGGGCCTGTTGGACAAATCCTGCAGGATGCAAGTGTAGCCTTGTATAAACCCTACAAAACCCACTTGTAGGATTTAAAACAAAATTGAATTTTTAGCTTATTCTCTGTGAAACTTCAGTTGGAAATCCTTGAGGGCTACTTCTTAAGGGACTGCAGAAATTAGGAAGAATATGATTATTACAAATAAATATGAATACTTTAGGTAAAATAATTGCAAATAAAACATGTACTCATGAGTGTTTAGTTCAAGTTAAAGAGGTTCACAGAGATGTGAATCAAAGATAATAAGGACTAATTTATTTAGTTCATGGACAGCAAAGAAATAAAGAGGAATTAGATAGGTGGGACAAAGCTTTTGCTGCACCACCAAGAGACACAGGTAACTTACTGCATTTGGTTGCCGTGTTTATTCACACAAGGTATTAATGGTTCATTTTCATCATGGAGAATATTTAATTCAGTGAAATTTTACAAAGTGAAAAACATGATTCTAGGTTGAAACTGCCATTCAGCTGAACAGCAATTACAAATGCAGAAAATCCAGATGCAAAATTTAAATTCTTAGCATGACAGGATGATTTATGAGGCACTGCAAAATTATTTTCTCCTTTTGCTTCTGCCTCTGTATAAGCTTGAAAGTTCTATTTGTTACATGCCAGAATATTTCCCCCCCACATTACCCATGCTGTTTGGCTTGTGATTGTCAGCTTGCTCAGGACTTCATGCTTCTAGGATTTATTGAAAAATCATTGATGGTATCTGGAGACCATAGACAATATCAGAGAATGCACTTGCTAGCTCTTCCTATTACAGGCAGGATTTGAAGCACTGAATTAGGTAATGAATTATCCACAGAAACAGAGAACATTGTCACTAGGCAGGGTGGAAATCAGCCATGGTATTAGAAAGCAGCTGCAGGAAAGGGTTTTTTCCATTTCTTCTTTCTTGTTCCACCCAGGAATTAATGTTCTTTTTGCACACCACGCATGATGTATAATGAGCAAGTGAAATTAAAATAGTGCTAAGAATTGCATACACCTTGAGCACCCAAAGCAGGGAGTGAGACCAGCCTGCAGCGTAGGACAGGTGTGACTAACAATGATGAGAGTCTGCTGCAAAAATGTGCAAAATGAAAGTTGCCTGGCTCTGACTTACTTGTTTCAGTTACATACCTTTAATGGCATCTCTAAATGTGTATGTTTAGGAGGACAGGTCTACTTCCCCTGTCCTGAGTGGTTTTCCCTGGGTAACCTCAGCCTAGCAGTACCTGAGGTGACGTGCAAGGACTCCAGCTCTCCTTGGGTTTGCTGTTCATGACCTCAGGAAAGGCACCACAGAAAAGTCACCTTATTTGTGGAGTTGGAGGTGCCCTTTCTGGTTTAATTGTTAATAAAAGCAATTAGAAAAATATGGGTACATTGGATGCTTGAGAGTGTAAATCAGTAGAGGAGGAAGGGAGGTTTCCTCAAATGTTGCAAGTGGCTTCCCTGGAGCCATAACATCAAAACTCTTCCAAGTTCAACAAAGTTCAATTTGCAATATGATATTTATCAAATGTTTTTTCACAGCTGTGCTGTTGAAAGGTAACTGGTAGCTGCTAAATGGTCTAATAATCACTAGGAAGGGAATACTTACATTCTGCATGAAGTACAACTCCTGCTGGCTGATTGGACTTTATAATCAATTTATAAATTAACTTCTTTACATCTATTTTCTTTGTTTTTACAATGAAAATCCATAACATTTAAATATAGTCTGTACTTTGTATTTCCTTAACTAAGTTAGAAAAGAAAAGAAATGCATTTTATGGAATTTTTTTCCTGCTGTGAACTCCTGTAACCATAAGAGTGATAATAAATGTGTGCTATTTGGGGGTTTTCCTCATTTATTTTGCAAATCTCAAAACCTGTAACTGCTGTGACGAAGATACCCCCAGCTATGGCAGTTTTATCATGGGTTTTGTAGAGGTGCACGTGCCTCAGTTCCTGTACCTAGGAGCTGGGAGGAAGAGTTCAGAACAACCCAGTGAAACATCTGCCTTATTTCCAGATCCCCGGGGCAGGGCCAGGCTCAGCTGAGCACAGTGCAGGATTCCTGCTGCCACCTGCTCTCCTCTCTCTGCCTCAGCTCAGTCTGTGTGTCCCAGCACCGCCCAGATTGCAGCTCTGCCTGCCTGTGCCAGGAACTTGCTTTGCTGTCGACAGGACACAGGCAGTGTTGGAATAACCAAAATTTCATGCATTTTTATGAACTTCTCAGCACTCCAACTAGCAATGAGTGCCAGCATGTACTGTATGTGGCTAAAAATTGCTCCATACACCCCACTTTTTCTTTCAAACCATTCCTGCCTTTCCTCTGAATTTTTTCTCTTTTGTAATGAGCATCCCTTCTGTTTTCTATTCACAGGCTGGTTTACAGACCTACTGCTTCCTAGTGTTTGCTGGCATCTGCTTTGCAGGAGCTACCTACCTGTTTTTTGTCCTGCCTGAAACAAAAAATAAGACATTTCATGAGATCAGCCAAGCATTTGCCAAAAGGAATAAAGTAACTTTAGAAATGCAAGAGATGAACCACTTCCCAGAGCAGAGCAAATCCAGTGAAGAACAAGAATCAAACTTCACATCTTCAGTGGACAATGGGGATACCAAAAAAGGGATTGTGTAAACCCAGGATGCTCTTTCAGGGGATGGGGGAAAGCGTGCTCTTTTCATTTATAGCAGTGCCCACCTTGTATATTTTATGACATCATGAACTTCTTCCCCCTTGAAAATGTTCTAAGTGCGTATGGGTGAACTCATTAGCAGCTGGGGTAAGGCTGAGACAATGAGGGGAGGGAGGAGCAGCAACTGATAAAATAAATGAGATGGAGTTTCCTTGGCACCTGTGAAGCAAGTGCTGCGGTGAGTGGGATGGGGAATATAGACTTGGAGATGTGAAGTGGCAGTGGGGAGCCAGGGTTTTGAGCAGCAGCTGGCTGAGCACCCCTATGTGCTCACTGGGAGGTGTACATGCTCTCTCCGAGAGGAGGAGGAGGCAGGGATAAGGGAAGAGATCTCAGTAGGGGTCTACTGAGAAACCTGAAATGGCACCAGAATACATCTCTCCACGTTTCCCACAATGTCATTCAAGCTGACAGTGAGAACTGACGTGACACTTCCCTGACCTCCCATTCCTTTTCTAGCTATTTGGACTTTCAGTTGCATTGTTTGAACATGTCTCACCTTCCCACAAATGGATAACTCTGGGTCCTGATGAGTTTCCTTGTCTCACTTGCAAATCCAGATTCACTAGCAATAGAGTTATCTCTAGTTTCTGGGTTTGCTGGCACTGCATTTCACTGAAGATATATATTTACATAATTTTATTTTTCAAGAATAAACTTAGAAGCTTTTATATGAAAAGAAAATTAAACTTCATGGTGAAGTGAGAGAACTCTGATGGTATGTGTAGGGCATAGTATTGAAACAAAAATTCAAACATGAAGTGTTCCAGGAGTTGGGGGCTTTTAATTGTTTTGTTTGTTTGCTTTTCTTTTCAAATTCCTTTTAGAACAAGTCTTAGGAGCCCAAATTTTCCTGAGACCTGATAACTTAGTTCTTAACACTCAGGTGCCCAAATTCCTATGCTGACATCTATTTCTTTCTTAAGAAAACACTAATTTTTATTTGGGCATTAGATTCTGAAGCACCAGGCCCAGTTCACATTAATAAGTTTCTGAGCTGTCTAAAGCTTTGTAAAACTACTTGATTTCATGAGAAAAAGACTCAGCAGGCTCTCAGTGGTTCAGCAAACAATTCACAGGAGATTTTTCTTAATGAACATAATCTTTGCAGTTTGTAATTTTGATAACAGTTTTTCTTGATCCCTTTAGGTATCTGGATGTTGAGGGGTAATAAGGAATTTAAAATGAAATAGCTGTTTTATATGAAAAGTCAGTAAGTGTTTGAACTGCTCTCAGTTAGTACAAAGACACAAGAAGAAAATGCAGCATGTAGGTAGAGTCAACTGCTTCCACAAGTTATATTTGCTAATCTAGAAATTCATGCATTTTGAGCATTTTTGTGCAAAAATTTGCATATATATTCATATATGTATGCATACATGAATATATATTCCATATATAGATATATCTTAATATTCAATGGCCTAATATTAGTGGCTTCAAGGTGAAAGAGGGTAGATAGAGATTAGGATATTAGGAAGAAATTCTTTACTGTGAGGGTGATGAGACACTGGAAGAGGTTGCCCAGAGAAGCTGTGGCTGCCCCATCCCTGGAAGTGCTCAAATCCAGATTGGATGGGGCTCTGAGAAACCTGGTCTAGTGGAAGGTCTCCTTGCCTATGGTGGGGTATTGGAACAAGATGCTCTTTAAGGTGCCTTCCAACCCTAACTATTCTATGATTCTGTGATTTATGGTCATATATATATACACATGCAATGGATAATTATTTCCTGCTATTTGGGGGGGGGGGGGTGTTTGTATTTCTCTAAGTGATAAACTGTTTTTTGTCTTGTTCTACACTGTAAATTACACTGTAAATTAAAAACAGAGATCCTAATGTTCAGCTGTTACTACTAATTTATGTATATAGTTTTATACTGTGATTTATTCATATGTGGCATATTTATCACAGACATTGTAAACTGACCTAATGGGGCAATTTCATTACTAGGTAATTGGCAAAAAATCCATGGGTGCTTTTATGCCAGACCTTATGGTTCTTTGTTTTTTGGTTTTTTGTTTTTACTGGGATAGAGGTACAGCAATAAGGAAATGAAATATATATGAGAAAGAGAATTAAGAATGAAAAATTTAAAATGTATGGGTTTGGTGCTACTATTAAGAAAGAGAGTGAAGAGCAGGATTATACCAACTGACAGTCAAAAATGGAAGCTAATCAAATACTGTGGAGAAAACCAAAGAAAAATATTTTTTTAATAATCACTTGTACAATTATATATACAGCAAATCAAAATATTACATTTCAGTGCCTTTAGTTCCCTATTCCAAGGGTTACATGAAGCTTGCTAACTGAATGGCTATGTAAACATCGAGTGTGAATGCCAGCCCTACAGAACATTTTGTGGAAAATTTCTTACTTTTTTTCCTGCAGGGCAAGACCAGCAAATTCAGACCCTCTCCTTCAGACTGGGAATTACCTTACTTTTTAGCTAGGGCAACTAACATGGTATGATGAGACCTGCTTTGAGCCAAGGGGGCAAGATTGGAAACCAGTACTGTTAGAATGAGAAGAACTTAACGCTCATTGATGTACATTAGAGGCACTGTTGAAAATGTTACCATTGGAAAACTTCAATTAAATAATCATACTGACCTGATACAGCAGCTGTATCAGAAATCAGGACTTTTGGAACAAAATAAAGTCATTGTACAGTTGCCTACAGTTGCATTTGGAGCCCAGCTCAGATTGCATAGGTCTTGATAGAATTTCCTATCACAGCTTGGGGTCCTTGTATAGTATAATCAGCAAGGGGTCATGTTTCCATTTCTGCAATCCCATTTGCCCTCCTCTTGTCCTACCTGAGGTGGGCACACACTTTCTGTGTGGCTCCAAAGAGCTGCTACAGACTGGTGTGGGACTGGGCTTCCACATCTAGCCAGATTTTGTTGCCATCCACAGTCAAAGCCATCCATACCAAGCTAGTGCCTTGATCACTGGGCAGGGAAGTGTCCTCTGCCTTGGACTGTGGAACTTTCAGATGTGCCAGTACTTCATTAACTTTCTTGTCTCTGACTCTAATGAAAGTTTTGTGTTGTTCTTGGAGTTGTTACATAAAGCTTTTTTCCATTGCTATGCTGCTATAGGTTCTCCAGCAATGTGAGGATAACATGAAAAATATCAGCAATTTATAATTTATTTTTTTCTTATTGAATGTATCAAATTGTCTACAGCCTGTGTGTTTGTCAGCAAGTGTTATGTGGTGCCACATTCCCTTTTCCTGTCTGACACTGGGGTGAGCTACTCTGAGGTGGTATTTGTATGGTATTTGTACCACAAGTCTGTGTGATCAACTATGTACATGCACAGTGATTGGAAAATAAACCTTTGGAATTAAAATGATGTGGATTTTGTTCTGGGTGAATCTGAATCTCCACATGCGCACATGTTTCAGTTCCCTGGGGATTTGTATGTCCCAGTGCAAGGCTGTTCAGTCCTGTGTCTGGATGACTCAAGTCATTGTGAACTCTGCAGTTGGGTGGTTGGGAATTATGGGAAGAAAATGGTCCCTGAAACCACATATTTTTTTAAGCTTTATTTATATTTTGGTTCTCATATCAGATTCCACACTTCATTCTTTCATATGTTTGTACTGGGTTTTAGAAATAAAAATTCAGACAACAGTGTGAGAGAAATTATTAAAACTGGCTAGTGGTAGTAATAACTGTTTATAAGATTTGTTGAAACTGGTAAGGCTTTTTACAGAAATCTGTCATTGCAATTACAAGTCTGAGCTGCTACAGCTCTACTTTTTTATGAGAAATTCAGTCAAGTGACTATTTCTGCTACAAGGAATGCAAAAACTAAAATCTGAAACATGTCTAAAAATTTGAATTTCAAACTTCAGGTCTTGAAGCCAATTTTCACTCCACAAGGATCTGCTTTCTAGTGGGGGAAGATATGAGTAATAATCCATATGGGATAATTTTCATCTTCAGAGTAAAAAAAAAAAAAAAGGAAAAAGGAAAAGAAAGAGAAAAACCACTCCAAAACCAACTCTTTGACATTTACTTTCTTTCATTTGACTATTTTTATGTTCTTTTCCTTATGGACATCACCATATAAACTATTGGAGCTCACATCACCTCACACAGCAGGAAGAACAAATCCAAGTAAAGCATTCTTAGGAGACGCCTGTGGACTTTTCCTTTCAGTCTAACTCTAAACAGAGTCAGATAAGGAGATACAAAGTCTCAGTCTAAACAGAGTTCAGATAAAATCTAAAAACCTGAATACACGGACCCAAACCAAAGCAGGTTTGTTAAGGTAAACACTTGTGCTGTTAAAACATTCAGGTTTGAGTCCATACTTAATTCTCTCTACAAGTGATTTTATTTGAAAGTGAGCTCAGTGGAAAGGTGAATTTCAAGGCAAGTGCTTGGTACTTGGACTCCTAATCAAGTTATCACAGCTCAGTAAGCAATCATGCATAACCTGAGTCACTAGAGCCCTCTTCCTTGCAGGCTGAGCTACATTAACCTTGCTTTTGCCATGACCTAAGAGAAACATGGGCAGTAGATAACTGAGCTGTTTGTTGAGATGTTCCTGCTAAAGCTTGACTACAGTTAAACTCTTTTAAACTTGGATTTTGCAGGTCTTTTAAAGAAAAAACTCAAAAAACTTTTCTTCTTATGGAAGAAAAGCTTTCAGGAGACACAATGAGTAATGAAGTCAACAGGAATCTCCTCCAGTGGTTTCAAGACATGGTATACATACAGGAATTCCAAGCTTGGGAAACCCAGCACATTTTTTTCTTTAAATAGTAAACCTGTGGCTTGTTTTCTCTCTCTGGGAAAATAATGGTATAATTCAGAGACTGCAAGAGCACTGATGTGAGGCATTTCTTCTGAATTTGGGAGCAGGGGGTTGGTTGGTTGGTTGGTTGAATATCTGTTGGGATTTTTTTAAGAGAGCACTTTTAGTCAGGCTCATACACCAAAACAGAATACCAAGAATGAGTTTCTGGAGTTGTTGGTTGTCTTAAGATTATTCCCAAAAGGTATAAAGCCAAATATAACTCTGTCAGACCCTTGAAACACAATCCATTAAGAGCATGATCTTGCAAATGTAGGAGGTAATTCATCTGTTGCTGTGTAAGGTGCCATGCAGAGACATTGATTTTTGTTTCATTTTCTCTTGGTCCTCTCAGTTAAAGTCAGTCAAGCTAAATGCAAAGCTCACCTCTACATTTGTTCCACATTTTGTTTCTGACTTGTTCCACTCAATTATATAAAAATTTTTACAGCTCATACTTGAAAATCACAAAGCAATAGTTACTTAGGAAAAGCAAACACTCTAAAGATTACAAAAGTGATAAACACAATTTTCTCTACAGGTTGACATTTTCAAAGTTGAATTCAAGAGTTAATTCCAAATTTCATGTAATTCCATCTCATTGAATTAAACTACTGTTTATGTATACGCATATGTGTATGTATAGAGAGACTTTTATGTTATCCCATGGAAAATGTTCAGCAGCTTTAATTCTTATGCATGAAATAAATTTGACCCTTTGGACACTATATCAAGTTATGAACCGGACAGGTCAGACACACTGGTACTCAGACACTTGCATTAACAAACCTAGCTAAAGTTTGCATGATCTTATGTTTGGAAAAGTTGTCTAGCAAGGCTATCTCCTTTTGGCCAGCCTTAGATTTTTCACTTTCCACTTTTCTAAACTGCTAGGAAGAGGCTACAATGCTAATTTGCTTAAATTTATTTTGAGGCATCAAAGGAAAACATCAAAACTCTTTTCATCCATCTAGAGAACAATTTGTATTGAGGACTCTCAAGAAACAGCATGTATTGGAATAGTACTCAGGCTGGGCCAAGCTAAATATATTCTTCCAGGATCTAGTGATGCATTTTGTACACCAGAATCTCTCAGCCTTTTAGTGGGGAGGCCTCATTGCCACCCCTCCCTTCTTTTCACTCCTCTGTCCCCACGTTCCCCTGGCATGGGCTGTGATCTGCCTCTAGGTGTGCCAGCACATCTCTAGAAACAGAATTTTCATGGAATGAGAAGAGAGAGAGTCTGAAGAGGCAGAAAGGAGGGGGTCACCACTCAGCCATTGCTGTCTTGCAGACAGGTACAGCTGCACTTCCAAATTTATTTTATGGACTTTAGAGAAGTCATGAAGCAACCACAGGGAAGGTGGGATAAACTCAGGGGTTTGTGACTGGCCAGCTGCTGATAGATGAAATCTGTCTGAGAAAACATCCAAGTGTCTTAGGCATTATTGCTGTTGACTTAATTAGTATAAAACATGTAGGTAGGCATCTGAGGTATCACTCTGAGAAAACAGTGAAAGCACTAATCACTTTGCAGTAGCAATCAAAGAAAATAAAAGGCCAAGAGGATAACAGTGGACATCAAAAGAAAAATCTAATATTAGAAATTAAGTTTTCTAATGGAATCTAAGTAAACAATGAACACAGCCAAGAAAGACAGATGGCTTATTTCTCAGTACATGACACCTATTCAATGAGCAATTAAATATTAATTTAAAAGTAATAGAAAGGTTCAGAAATGCATAACCAAAGCTGAAGAGTTCATTAGCACAAATTAGAATTAATGAATTTTATAGTAGATACTTAAATTTATGATAACTTTTTTATTTAGATTAGGCATCAGAAGTAAAGAAAAGCTATAGATAATAAGAGCTAAGAAATTTCTCTTAAGGAGCTGAACTACCTATAATTGGCCATTAGATCACACTTTCACCTTCTTTTTAGATGTACAAATAAATTATGGGCACAAGACAATGCTTTTCTGGATCATTCCTCAGATATGTTGTCACAATTCTTACAGGTTGTAGTGAGCTCTGTTTTCTGACCCAGAATACAACAGAAGTGGGGAAAACACAGCACTACACAAATAAATAAATAAATAAATAAGAAAAAAACAAAGACTTGAGGAATGTGGGGACAGAGGAGTGAAAAGAAGGGAGGGGTGGCAATGAGGCCTCCCCACTAAAAGGCTGAGAGATTCTGGTGTACAAAATGCATCACTAGATCCTGGAAGAGTATAACTGACTTAGCCTTGCCTAAGCACTATTCTATGCTGCTTCTTGAGGGTCTTCAATACAAATTGTTCTCTAGTTGGATGGAAAGAATTTTGATGTTTTCCTTTGATGCCTCAAAATAAATTTAAGCAAATTAGTATATAAGTCTCACATTGTCTCAAAAAAACTCAAGCCCCAAGTTGTTTCCACACAAGGGAGCTTTCATATTAAATTTGAAACATTATGCTTAGTGATAACCATTGGGAGATTGTGTTCTGATCTTTTTTAGTTCTTTTAAAGCTTTGCTACATTTTATTAACTCAGATTTTGCACAGCTGTTACTTGGTAGAAGTTTCAACCTCTTCTTATTGTTCACAGCCTTGGCTAATAAGCATGAGAAATGAATGTTAGCAAGACAGAAAATAAAACTCTAACAATTCAGCAATAGTAGGTGGAGAATCAGCAAGTCTGGCAAGCTTCTGTGTTCACTATGAACCTGGAAAGCTGTCACTGATTATTTAAAATTGTTAAAACTTAATAAGTAAATAATTTCCTAATTATTTTCCAACTATTTCCTGAATGGGGTCAGCTTTGTACTACAAAGTAATGACTTGAAGAGCTGGAGTCCAAACGGAGTAGGTGACGTTGGCACTCGGGATGTGGGTGGTGCTGAAGAGATGATCACTCTGGAATTCAAAATTGTTCTCAGCTCTAAGACAATTTTTGGTTTAAATTTAGAAGTGACAGAAAATTGTAACACATCATACTTGCTTTCACTGTCATTAAGTTACTCAATGCTACTTAAAAATCAGAATTTGAAGGCAAAGACATTTCTTTTATCTTTCAAATTAAAGACATTGACAGTGCTTTCTTCTGTACACAGTATGAGATCATGGACCCTTATCTGATGGCCACTTTTGATCGGTTATACCATGAACAGCTTCTCTAGGTGAACAGCAGGAACTTCTTCCCAACTCCACTTGACAATGCAATGTCTTTTAGGTTGCCCATATTTCAAAATCAAAAGAAAAATGCCAAAATAGTAAAATATTAAAGCCATTCACGCTGGAGCTCTACACCATATTTCTTGAAGAGGTTTTACCATTAAATATCACAGGTGGGATTTGAGGTAGGCAATGGTTGGCATTTTACCCTTCCCTGTCATCACAGGCTGCAATTTCACTCAAAAACCTTTACACAGCGCTGAATATTCACATAAATGCTTTTGGTGGTGAGAAAGTTATTGATAAGCAACACAAATGAGAGCTAGTCATAAGGTTAAAAATGAGCAGGACTGGGTCCTTGTTCAGTAAACAGCAGATATTATCAATCTCCCCAGTCTGTGGTCCTATAGATTTATTGTGGAGCTAAGCAGGATACTACTGCTGCCAACTAAGAGTGAAATTAAAACAATCTCTACAAGTTGCTTTCTGCTTCAAGAATATGCTCAGCAGGAATTAGTACAATGGCCAGATTTGCCCTGGGCATTTATCTGTAATATTTTATCTGACCTACATGCACATCTTGACCAGCCTGTGATCTGCCCTCCTTAGAGCTGACTGGATTTGACCAAGCTCCTGCACAGTGTCATTGCTGGCAGCAGGTCACAGATCCACTTCCTCTCCCTCAGCCCGGCAGAAGTGCTTGGTTTAGTCTTTTCACAGTTACTTAAAGGACAAAACTCTAACAATTTATTGAGATGAAGTGTGATACATGCCTAATCTTCTCTATGACATTTTGTGCTTCACGTTTATGAAATTCAATAGTTGCTTTATTCTGTAATTTTTGGTGATCTCTTTATTTGTATATGTGTTTTTCATAGCAAAAAATCCTGCCCTTGCCTCTTCCCAAGCTTTAGAAACCAGGGAGATCAGATTCTCTTGCATCAGAAAACAAGAAAAAAACAACAAACCAACCGGCAAACAAAAAAAGCCTTGCATAGTAGTATTTATTTAATAAATCATCACATAACATTTTCACAACCCTCTTCAAAGTCTATGCTTTTGTCAGCTGGACAATAGCTAGGGGGCAATCAGAGAAAAAGGAAGAAGTAGCACAAGAGCAAATGTCATAGAAGTTCACAAAGGTGTTGAAGCTGGAAGAGTTCTGCTTTTTCCAGCTGCTGCTGTCCTGGAAGGAGCCAGCTCACCTGCAGGACAGCTCTGGGGGCTGTGAGGCTCCTTCCACATCACGAGGAGGAGCAGCACCACTCTCCTTCACTGTATTCTGCTTATGTTCCCAGCAGCCTCTCAGATAAAAAGCAAACTGTGAAGGGCTTGTGAGAAGCAGAAATAGCAGCTAAATGCCAGGCTCTGCCTGGCCAGGCTCTGCCAGCTGACCCTTCAGCCTAAGGTGCATCCTTAGCACTTCAGATTTAACACACAGCATAAGTGCCTACAAATATTTCTAGCCCAAGGAAAAATCACTACTTGGAAAAAAATTGTGTGTAGCATTCAAAAGTTGGGTTTTCTTCAGGTATGATAGCCCAGTGACAATGACACTGCAATCATCTGCCAGCTTGGTTAGACCTCATTGTTATTTGGTGGAGTAAATTGAGTTCTGTAACTGTGGTGACTAATGACTGTATCAGATGTATCCCAGTGCAAAACAGAAGGAAAAACATACAGTAGACTGCTAGATATTAGTCAGTTATTCCTTCTATACATTCAGCAGAGTATGAAGAATGCTCACAGACTTTAAATATCTTCTGCAGTTATGATGGTAGTTGATCTTTTAAAATACTGATTTTCAGATACTTGTTCTTTCCAAATGTTTCTTATGCAATAAATTAAAATAGTAGTTATGTACAGAGAAATAAGCACCTCAGACCCAAGGGTAGTCTTGCCTATGGGTCAGTAGTGCAGCTATGTAATTCATCCACAAAATTACATGTGCAGAGATCTTTTTATTCAAAACAGGGAATGTATACAAAAATATCCTTTTATTTTAATAATTGTATTACAGTTACATTCCCAGAATGATGGAAATCATATGCAGCATAGGGAAATGAATAATTATATATGGATTTTCATGCAGTTTTTTATATATTATCTTTATATTATATATATATATACGTATACACACACAAATACATATTAAATACAACTGTATGTGCTGTACAACATTAAAGATTTTTTCTATTTCTAATAGCAGTAATTCCTGTATCTCTTTGCTGTATCTCCTTGCACGTGTGGATCACATATGTCTTTATTAAATTGCACAAATAAAAGCACTTTTCCAGACCAGTTTACACATTTATAAATTATTAATGTTTTGTCAAGGGTTTAGTGATTTGCTTTCTTTAGTTAAAAAGGAGAAGTTCTAGAAATCTTCACTGGAATATTTCTAATCCTTCAAATAGGAATGCAACTGTGCACAATTAGTGAAGAAGGATTCCAGGTCCCTGCTGCTTTGGCTTTTTCTACATTCTACATTGGCATTTTCTACATTGGCATTTTCTACATTGGCATTTTCTACATTACTCTCAGTTATTGATGAAAAGTTTGTAATATATGTCTACTTCTGTGAGAGCTGTCTGTGCAAACCTAGGGCCAAATAACAATAACAAATACCACTAGGCAAATAATAAGTTCTTGCAGAACTTAGAGCATCTTAAAAAGCCACAGAAAGTTTTTGTGAGTTATTTTCAGTCAAGTCCTACACAGAGCATATTCAGAAATTCTCACACAGCTTAACTAGCAGCTTTGAATGCCTCATGAATTTTTATGATCTTGTTAATACTGAAATAGTGGAGTCCTTTCTATATTGCTTAGTTTATGTTGGCAGTAGAATGGGGAGTTATATTAATCTATGGATGCCTGACATATTTTTATGTACTCTAGCAAAATGTGAATAGAAAATAATATGTGTGATAACATAGATTCCGAGTTTTTGGGGCTTGACAGCTAAAGCCTGGGTTTATACATAATAAGAAGGCTCAAGTTCAGTAAAACATTTTTTAATTTAGTGTCCCAAGCAAAATCCACTGGTTTTGCACAAACTAGAGTTGTTCTCCTTGTTTGAATTTGCCAATCAATTTTAGAGCTGCTCAGTGGGTGCTCTTGGCCTGCCTGACCAGATCAACATCCAGGGTTTCAGGGTTTTCAGGGCATTGCTAAGGATACGGAGAGTAAAAATCACATTACTCAGCCTAAGTGTTGACTCCAAAATGACACCAAGTTATTGGTAGCATCTTTTTTCTTAGTCCTTGCTGCTTCTTTTAAGCACAGTTCTCACATCACCTTCACTCCCCACATAGTTCCAGCCCACTTCTTATAATATCCACCGATTCCATTGTTTTCTGCTTTCTGTCAGCTTATATACCACTGGTGCAAACAGCATTTTCAGGTCTGTGATCCTGCAGATTTTGATGAGAATTGTGATTTACACATTTTCCCTCCCACTTCAAGCCCACTACCTGTGTGTTTGAGCCACTGCTCAGGGTTCATAAGGTGCATTTCAGTCCTGCAGGTCACAAACCAAAGCTGATGAGAAAGGAAACCAATCCACAGAATCCAACAGTTATGGAATCATTTAGGTTGGAAAACACCTCTAAGACCACCGAGCCTCACTCTTAACCCAGCACTGTCAGGTTCAACACTAAACCTGGCACATCTATCTGCATGTCTTTTAAATGCCTCCAGGGGGGATGACTCTCCTGCTTCCCTGGCAGCCCTTTGGAACAGGCTCTCCAGGGAAGTGGCTGCATCTCATCTCAGAGATTTTGAGGAAGAAGGTTTTATGGTGCTGACAGACATCAGCCTCTGAAGAAAGATTGAATGAACCAGGGTTCAGCATAAGGAAATCCATTACACAGAGAAAAGCCATGTATAAAAGAGGTTGCTGCAGAAATGGAAGACATAAACTGTGTTCTTGCTTGATTCAACAAGAAATGGTGGGGTTCAATTGCAATTTCTTTTTTTTCTTATACCAGCAAGATTAACATGACAGTAGCGTAGATGTCTGTGGCAGCTGGGGAAGGTTTTTGTCGGTTTGTGCTAAGGAATAAATTGTAGGAAAGTAACTTAGTTGAAATTAATCCCTCTCTAACAAGGCACTAGCCTACTTCCATGGTTCTCCCATGGGCATTTGCAATAGATTTCTGGTGGTCACAAATTCAAATTTATGGACTAAATCATTGGCAACCTGATACAAGGCAGGATAAAACCTTTATCACAGCAAGACCATGAACAGCCAGGAATTACAGAGTGAGCAGTAATGTAATGACAAATTCTCTTACTCTATAAGTGCTCTGAATCCCCCAACCCTGGCTGGGAGTGAGAAATATGCAGACACAGGTGTTTCTAGCTCCACACAGAATAATCTGTGCTTCAGCTCCCTTCCTACTTTTCTCTTTTTCCACAGTGTAATCAAAGCCTTTCAGTGCAATTTTCTTAACTGACAGAATACAAGAGACAATTGTTGAATCTTTGAAAGACTTCACCCAGAAAACCCTCTCTCCTGTTAATCCATATATTTCTGTCTCCAGCAGAAGCATGCTGTACAGATGAGAGGGTTTTTATTTACTTAGAATTTATTTTATCTGGATTTTTTTTTCACAATGCAGCAGAGAAAAAGCCATAACCGTACTGGTGTATCACTTCTAGATAGCAGCTCTGCAAAATGAGGCTACCTTCTCTCATCCATACATTATCCACAGATTCAGGGCTTAACTGTGCTCCCCCTGGCTGATGGGAAAAGTCCAAAAAGGGAAATCAATAGAAATGGGGAAATTTTTTAATTAGCATATAAAATTCAGAATGCTACATATATCAGTCTGGAAAGTCTCTAGTGATTACATCTGAGCATCACAATATAGTTGTTACATTGTGTTTTAAAGTCATGTGGCAAAAAAATAAAGTTGCTGCCAGATAGTTTTATTCTCTTGGCTCAGCTTTAGTGGAATCAGTGATTTGAGCTGATATTCTAGACCAAGAGATTCCAGTTTGTGTCATCTGGATGGAACCAGCGGGTGGTGTAAGTGTGCTCCTCACTAAGGCAACGTGGCTAAATGAAGGAACAAGCACTACCAAAACCCATTGAGAACATTCCAGGTGCCTTGCTGGGCATTGGAACTTGGGAGGCAGAAGTTAATCTTCCTAAATGAGTCACAAGAATATCCACTCACACAATACCATGTTGAAAATAAACAGAAAATGGAGTCTCTTCAATGTATACTCCAATTCCCAGCAGCTGCTCCACAACGAACAGACACTGCACAGTTGCTGAATATTAGTGCTTTCATCAGCAGAGGTAATCAGCTTTGAATAGATGACTATCTACTTCCAGCAGTTACATAATGCTTTACCTTAAATAGCTCTCTTGGAAGAGAGACACCCTGTGAAGTACATTTTAAAGATCACCTCTCAACAGCGTCGGCTAACACCAACGTGGCCATGGTTAGAATGTCAGCTGTGCCCCAGGACCTCTCTCAGCAGCCCAGGTGTCTGTGTGGCAATGGCTAACACCACACAACCAGCAATGATTGTACTGCTGCAAGAGCTACTGCAACAGGAAAGGATGAAATGTGCCTGCAGGGAGGCTGGGAAAACTCGGGAACCCATCTGCAGATGCTGCTCATCCTCCTCTGAGAGCAGAGCCGCGGGACTCCCGAGGAGCTGCTTCACCTCCACTCGCGTCTGCTCAAGGTCGTTTTGTCCCGTCAGAGAGGGCATTTGGAGGCATGGGGAGATCTGATGGGTCTTCCCCTGATAAAGATTGTCAGATGAGGCTGAAAGGAGGCAGGGAAGCTGGCCATGCTTATCACAGCCAGAATAAAAGCGAATGCTGCACAGACTGCAGTGGCAGCAGCAGCTTGAGGCAGAAAGGACTCTGCACGCCTCTCTTCAGTGGGAGCACAGCATCCCACCAGGACACACAAGCAGTGGGAGAGGAGACCTCTAACACCCCCAGCTCACTTTGTGGCACATAAATTTCACCGTAACTCAGCTCAGGCTCTGAAGCCCGTGGTGCAGACGTATTATTACATGTTCAATTGTAAATGACATTCAAAGACAGAACCCCCTTCAGTGCCAGTGACCCTTGTGGTGGAAGGGGCCTCCTCTCTCTGTCATGTCTTCCCACTATTACTGCCATAACAGGTATTTTGTGGTACAACAGGAGCAAACCCACTTTATGGCCCGTGTCTCATCCTGGGCAGTTAAAACTTTTATAAAACATTTGAATGACTGAAGAGCTACAGAAAAAAAAAAAAGCCAGCCAAAACAACCTTGACTGTAAAAGGAAAACAGAGGATGCCTAAAATCAGGGCAATGGCCTAGGTTTTATTGCTCATGAAGTCTAAAAGCATTCTTCTAACAGCATAAGAAAAATAAAGGCTAGTTTTAAAATTGTTCCCTCTCACCCAGAGATCAAATCCCACTTTTGGACTCACACTTCGTGTGCTCAGTTCATCCACTGCTCACAGAACGCCACTAGTGACTGGCAATATTTTATTAATTGGATTTTTTCTTTTATAAAATACTAGTGATAAAGGAGAGGCTTCTCAAGAGACCTTGAAAAACATATGAGCAATAACAGAGGTGACTAGATTTTGACATGAAATTAGTATGGCAAGTTGGGCCATGAGCATCTTTAAAAAGGGCTATACCGTCAGCACCTGGGCAATGGGAAAAGGTCTGCAAGCAGAATGGGTTTGAAATATGTCTCTTCTAAATTATTCAAAATAGTTTTTAAATGTTATGGCTTGAGCTAGTCTTTAAGGAAATAAGCTGAAGTGCCAGTTTCTGTAGCAAAGTTCCTGCAGTTATCAAATCTGCCTCGTTCAAATTTCTGCCCAAGTTCTCAATCTAATAATCATCTTCCAATTTTACAGGTTACACAGATTACTTTTAAATAGAAAGATATGACAGGGAGAGAAATTAACCCGAGAATTGTCTAAATTATTCTTTCCCTGTCTATCTTGACATTGCCTCACTTTTCAGAGATACCAGGGTTGCTGGAGTCACACCTTTAATCACTTTGTGCCAGGAATATCAGGCTGGAGAGATGATAAATGTGAGCAGTTTGTAGAAAGATTAAGAAAAATAAGTACTATCTGAATGCTATGGTTATAAGTTTATGATGGCATTCCATTGCTTCCCACCAAAAGTGTTGCCACAGCTGTAACCAGGGCTGGATACAGGGCTTTGTTTCCACAGTCACATAATTAAATTTTAGATCAATGATTCAAAAAAAAAAAAAAGACAAAAAAGAAAAAAAAAATTAAAAATAGTATTTTTCTGAAGTAAAAACTATCCTTTAAATTCTGGTGAGACTCAAACAGCTATTGTGCTTATGTAAGTTTGCCTATATTTGCCCTGGGCATATATTGCTATAATGATGATAAAGTCCTGGACTTTTACACTCCCAAGCAGAAATGAAAATTTCATGCTAAGGTGAGATGTGAAAAATTGGAGCTTTCCTGATGTGGAAGGATTTTCATAGGGGGAAAAGACTTACAGGCTTTCCAAGGCACTGAGAGACACCCACAGAGACTGCCCTTAGTCCTGGGCCTGCCTGCCTCCTGCCTGCTACTCAAATTGGGTCCTAGGGAATCCTTCCCTCCCTTGGCTATAGGGCAGCCAAGAAAATGAACACCACCAGGTAAAAGTGAGCCTTTTCCTCTAAAACTGCCTCACAAAGGGATATTGTGTGGTAAGTGTAGGCCACCACAAAGCCAAACAGGTGAAATCCTTCTTCAGTGATCCATACAGAAACTGGTATCAAAAGATCAAACCCACACAGGCCAGCTGATTAATGAGCACCTGGTCTTGCACAGGTTACAGCCATTCCCATGCTTGAACAGACCTGTAGGAACCCCCAACCCATCCCAACTTGAGCAGGAGCTTTATTCATGGCCTGACGGCTCAGCTTAGCCCCAGTGAGATGAGCTGGGAGAGGTGACCCCAATTCCAGCCTCTCCTCACAATGCTCCTAACAATCAGGTGTAGAGGAAGCCCACAGGAGTGGGGCTGGAACTAGATGACTTTCAAGGTTCCTCCCAATCAAAGCCATTCAATGAGTCTATGGGTTTTTTTCAATATACTCATTTCTTCAAATAAGTATAGATTTATCCAGATGCCATTTTTTTCTTCCTGGATCCTTTTGTTGATTCTGAATCTTAATCAAACTCTGCTAATTCTGTTGAAAGCAGACACTAAAGTATAATGGTAATTACTGCCATTGCAAGCATGGGTGATCAAATATTCAGTGCACAAGATTTCTGGTTTTCAGGAAAACCATCCCCATCTACTTACGGCATTTATCTAAATGTACTTTTAAAATAATTTGGCAATGGAATAATTACTATTGTTTTCACAACTATCAAAATCCCTTTTCTACTATCATGTGGTTTTCAGTGAGCACCAATAAATAAGCAAGAATGAAATAAGTAAATATTTGAGTAATGTAGGCTTGAATATGTGGACACAACTTTATTAATAGAGTTGAAATCAGGCCTCATGAACCAGTGTTAGTTTTGTCCCTTTTCCTTTCCTCTTCTAACACCACAGAATATGCCTTGTAAGTGTTTTTCTAGTAATCTCCAAAGTTGAAAAAAAATCATAGAAACATAGAATGGTGTGGGTTGGAAAGTACCTTCAAGATCATCTAATTCCAGCCCCCTGCCATGTGCAGGGACACTTTTCACTAGTCCAGGTTCCTCAGAGCCTCATCCAACCTGGCCTTGAACACCTCCAAAGATGGAGCATCTACAACTTTTCTGGGCAACCTGTTCCAGTGTCTCACCACCCTCGTGTAAATTTCTTCCTAATATCTGATGTAAACATGACCTCCTTCAGATTAAAATAATTCTCCCTTGTCCTATCACTGTATCTCTAATCTATTTTAAGGTATTCCTGGTAGTAAGTGAATTGAAGTCCTGACATCTGCACAGCCCTACACCAAACTCTGGGTCTCTGGTCCTATATGCTTCTCCTGGAAAGCCAACATTCAAATATTTCAGAGCTACACAGTTTTAAAAATTACATTGCATTAATGTAAACACAGGCTTTGAACCCTCTGGAATAAACTGACATCCTGGCTTTTCCAAGCTACTTCAGATGTAATAATCTGGAACAGATTTAATTGTAACGTTACAGCTGCCAGGAAAAAAAATAGGTTTTTCTATAGTTTCATGAAGTGTCTTGTAGAAAGCAATCAATGTGCACTATGGTCCACAATTTCTTACCTACAAAAGCTTGAATTTAGGTCCCAAAGCATGCACTGTTACTATACAATATCGCACAAGTAATTTCCGGAATCATTCTCCTGTCCTTTAGGATTAAATGCAATATTTGTAAATTCCCCACATGCTTCAAAACAAAAACTGTGTAAAACTTGGTAAATGCTACAGTTTGGCCCAAGCCCATCACTAAAATAATAAACAAAGGCAACATTTACTGTGTATTGGAAACTAGTTTTCAGATCACTTCAGAGAAGACATGAATCTGTTGTGCCAGAAAAGGAGATCAATGTCTCCCTTAATGTATATCTCTCTTTTCACTCCAGCAGAGTAGCAGGTTATATTTAAACTCTAGAGGACACCATCACCTTGCCCCTCTTGTCAGTAAAGATAATAGCCACTAAATTTGCTCCTAAACAAGTCAGTATTTATTAGGCTCTTGCCCAAAGCCTGACATTCATGAAAGTCTGCACACAAGTCCCACACAACTCTCTTACTTGCACCTTTCTTGCTAAGCCAGGGTTTGTGTTTCAGTTGAAATTCTAAGAGGTGATGTTCATACCAGCTGCCTCATCTCTAGTGGGAACCTCCTGCCATACCTCACTGCACACTGCCTGCTCCTCCACACAGTCTTACAGAAAAGCTGCTGGTGGGACCCTCTGCCACTGCTGCCTCTGCTCCTGGTCCATAGCAGGAGCTCCTCCTGGCTGCACAGCCTCCGTGCACATGCCTGCAAATCCCACATGGGTCAGGTGGCAACAGAGGTGCACAGAGGAATGGCACTCATCTCAGTGAGATGGCTAAAAAATAATAATATTCCTTATGCTCTCTGAGAGTTGAGCCTAGACCTGTAAATCAAAAGGGAACATGCTTAGACACACTAAATTTTAAGCTGTCTAGCACTGAATCACAGCAGATGTGCCTGGCTCAGTTTTGGCCCATGCTGACCAACAGCTTCCCAAAAACTTCCCAGGCAGGGTCTGGGAGTTGGGACAAGCCAAGGACCATTCCTGATAAACAGTTTCTCATTTCACTGTCATTCCTTACAGGAGATCAATGTGATGAGTTCATGCATCTAGATAATAGCTCAAATTTCCCCACTTTTTGGAGAACATATTTGTGTGTAACATCATCATATCTCTCAGGAAAATATGCCAAATTTTCAGGGGTTTTTGTTGGCTTTTTTTGAATATGGAGCAGGAAAACAGAAAACAAATTCCAGGTTCACAGTCATCAATGTTTTCCTATTTGCTAAATCCCTAAAAATTTTCCACTGGCCACAAAGCTCACTGACAGGAAAATTGCTTTTCTTAGACACTTCCATGTACCTTCTGAAATAATAACTGATGCTCCAGTGAGAAGACTCAGGGTAAAACCTGTTGTCCAAGCACAGCACTGCAGCTTGAGGGTGAGGAGAGCCACCCTTCTGTTCTCCACTCTTTTTCATACTGTACTCAAGCTCCCTAAAAGACAACTGCCTCAATTCTTTGTGATCATTAAATGGCAGGAGATGACTCATTTTGAACTAGCAGAAAAAAATCAAGAAAGAAAATGCCAAAGTTCCCAAGTTCAGCATTCCAAAAATGACTTTAAATTTGACAAGCATGAGTGGAAAGAGCTCTTCACCAGACTTTGAACTGCATCTCTGCTTAGCTCAGGAGCAAGAAAGCACAGGTCAGGCCAGTGAAACACACAACAGAGAGCAAAACAGAGAGCTGACAAGGCATTTGCATTCAGAGAAGAAAAAGAGAGGAATCATTCTGATAGAAATCTAAAAAACCAGACAAGCATTTTATTTTTAACAGGAATAAAAGAGGGGTGGTACACATTTCTGTTTACTGCTCCCTAGGAGTAAAGCTGTTGCCATTCTCCAGAGTGTCTCCAATGGTGCATAAAACAAAATCCTGAAAGGAAAATGAGAGGATTCATCTCAAATGGGCATCAGTCTTGCCGAGGGCAATGCAGAGCAACCAGCTGCATTCCTGGAGAAGATATTCTGCGGAAACAGACTTATAAGCACACTCTCACCAGTTGAAGGTACTGTCTGCTGACAGTGAAGTTTTCTACAACTTGTAAGTTTTGGTATCTTCTCAAGCCCTTAATCAAATTATTAAATTTGTATATTTCTGAAAGCTATGACGTGGAATGATAACCTTTCTAAGAACATTTCCTAGTTTGATTTCCACACCCTGGTAAAGAAAAATCAACTTTTGCAGAAAGGTAAATTAACACTCCTGGGGGAGGTTAAATAAGTGCTCAGATATGGCAAAATAAAACACCCACATTTTGGGCAGAAACAAGCACAGCTTTAAAACAGCAATGCAAAACAATCCATTTGTCTGCATGCAGTGGGCATGCACTTTCTCTTGCACAAGAAGCCCAAAAGAACAAGACGTGGAAGAATATAGGAAGTTGTCTCTAATATCCTAAAACAAGCTAACAGATAAAAAGTTATAACTAGAACTATGCAACAAATATAGTTTACTGGCTCTAAGCACTTTTGTCTTCACTTACTAACCTATCTTCCATTGTGACCATTGTTAGCATTTCAAAATGCCAGCAGCTTTCAAAGAACCACTGTGTCTTTCAAAATGAGTAGCTTAAAAAAACAGCTTCCCCAAAGTTCATTAGTAATGCACCACTCTTGCAGTAGCTGATGCTTCATCCTGATGAGGTAGAAGCATGGTGAACTAGCATATTTTTATTTTATCTTAAATTAGAGGAACCATCCCATGAAGGCTTACTGTAGGTTAAGGATGGCTGCCCAAGCTAGAGAAGTCAAGCTGAGGGCCAGCCCTTCCTGTTGCAGACACAGCAGTGAACAAGGACAAAGAATTTGCAGACAGCTTCACTATAGTTTTGCACGGATGAGAACAGCTCCAGAGCAAGGGAGTGAATGACATGATGACAACTAGATACACAGATGTTTTTTTACCCAAATACCATAAAAGTCCTGTGATAAAGGGATAGCCAGCAAAATGTCCACAGGAACTAAAAGGCAGGAGTCTAGTGAGCTCTTATTTTAGCCTCCTCCACAAGCCCAAGCTGAAAATTCGTGCAGTTGCACACAACCAAATGGTATTTTGTAAAATAGAGTGGAGAAAGAAAACCTATTTATGAGGTATATGTCTTCTGTCAATTGCCTGTTTTGGAGCAGCCCTGCCTGGTAAGGTAAGCCATGAACTTATGTTGTCTTTATCCCTGGCAGAGCAGTATGTCTTACAGGGACATTTTAATGGCTTTAAACTAAAAGAGAATAGGTTTAGACTAGATACTAAGAATAAATTCAGCTACAATTCCATACCTCTAAGCCATGACTTGCTTCATTCTCAAAATCAAAAATCCCAAACACAGCTGCAAAAATTTGCATCATATAAAGATTTCCAAATGGCCGGCACCTGAGTGTGAAATATCCAGGTAGAAAAGCCACTCCTGAGCTGCTATGGTCTAAGGCCACTGAAGGACTTTGTGGCCCCAGGTGAGGGAACACAGCCTGGCCTCCAGGCTGAAGTACAAAGGAACAGGCGTCTGGCTTCCAGACTGTGGGAGGACTCCTCAAAAGGGAAACACAAAAAGCCCACAGCACGTGGAAGAGAGCTGTCCAGAGCTGGTGCCAAATACATGTTCCTGGACTGAAGCTCGGACCTCAGTTCTGAACTGTAAGATGGGTGATGAACTTTCAAGCTTTGGAGTCCAGAAACTGAGATCTGCTAGGAACATGTCCAAGAGCTCCTTTGAGCTAATTCCCTTCTCCATCTCTCACCTGGCATACAGAAACTTGGTTAAAGCACAGCAAGAAGACCTGGATTTATTGCTTTACTTTTGTGTGAGACAGGATGTTCAAATTTCAGCTTCACAGGAGAAATTTAGACAAATCTGCTAAACATTTTGACAACGTTGCTTAGGCTTCTGGGGACATGCCCCAGGTGCCTTCTTGATCTTCATCTCTTCAAACCAAAGGAAAAAATGGGTCTTTCTAGCCCTAACTAGGAATTGCTGTGTTGCCAGCTCTTCAGTTCGGTTCAGATCATGACTCAAGCCTGACAATCTGAGACAGAAAAATCACCTTCTAGTCTAGGGGAAGCTAGGATGGTGAAAAAATAATCAAATTTCATCACTAGTCTCTCTTCTATTTCACCTCCCATTCTCACATAGCTGTGATACCTGTTAACATGTTTCCTTGATAATTGCACAGAGGGCGAGTTTACTTTTATTCTCTTCAGAAGAAAATTACAGTAATTTTCAATTACTCACTTGATTAGTTTCCTCCTTAGTTTCTTACCTCCAGTGTGTGCACGTCCTCTCCAGTATCCTCCTGTCTTCCTCCATACTTTCCCTTGCCTGCAAGTGAGCCTCCTGGCAATGCCAATCCAGCAGCAAATCCTTCAGCTGAGAGCCAAGCTCTGCTCTCTGCCATTCCTCCCTCCTTCCTCCAACCTCCTTCACCTCCTCACTGGCCATGGGCACTGAAGGGGAAAAGTTCCCCCAAGCCACAGCCAGTGCTTTGTTGTCCCAAAGGGCAGCTGTACCTGCAGCCATAGGACCAAGGTCAGTGTGATGGCACTCATGCAAAATGACCGATTTTTGGGATCATTCACAAGCCTCAAATTTAGGGCAGTATCCTGCAATCGTTTCCATTTTTCAGACGTTCCTGCTGTGGAACATGATCTTTTTTGTCTGTAAAAACCTGAAAAAATAGACATTCATGAAAAATAGATGAGTTTTTCTATCCTGGCTTTTTTTTATCCTGCTGGTTTTCTGGGTTTTGTTTTTTGTTTGTTTTCTTTAAACCAGTTTGGGATTTACCATATATATATATATGTATATGATGGTAGCTCACTCTTGGTTTGCACTTCACTGTGAAGCTGCATGAGTACACAAGATATCTAACCCTGCTCTCACCCAGTCTCCTCTGCCCCTGGTACTGCACTAAAACAGATTACTTACCTCCTCTACTGTTCAGTAAACTCACCCATAATAAAGGCTACAGAGTGACCAACAGGTAAGAGGAAAACAATGCTATCATCAGGGAATCAGGAAAAATAGACATTACCTGGAAATATGTCTACTCTTTTCTGCCTGTGTTATTTTTATCTCAACTGGAAAGAAAATCTTGAAAATAATTTTTTACTTGGATTTGAAATGGGGTATCTAAAAAATAGCTTCTAAATAAGAACAAATGTAGCTTAATAGAGTGGTGAGTCAAACTGGCAAAAGAAATAGAGAAGATTTCTTTTTGTAACATAATGATAATTCCACTGGCATTAAGTATCTCTCGTTGCACAATTGAAGGTAATACCCAGACAAATGTCTGCATCACTGAAGACATAATAATGACCCATAAATTTGGGGCATATTCAAAAACTTGAATTTCATCTGATCATCCACGCAAACAGCAAATTTTTCAAATCAGCCTTCCTTCATGTTGCTCTTCCCACCTACAAATGACACCATTCATCAGCTCTTCCCTTTCTCAGTTTCTTTTTCCTCTTTTTAAGGCAAGTTTCCAGCTCTGGCAGGCCGCTGGGCTAGATTAGATACACTGTGGTACAAGCAGGAGAGTGACAGGGGCCATTATTGCCCACAAAGAACCAGCAAAGAAAGGGTCCCATGGTAAGAGACACTGTGCCCTGCCCTTCCCAGTCACAGCTGCCTGTGCCTGAGGAGGGTGGATTCTGAAAGCACCACCAGTTTCCTGCAGCTTCCTGGGCTTGGCACCATCCCACCCAGCTGCAATTGCCCCCAGCAGTCTTTTTCATTTGCATTTTTTTGTGGGGGGGAAAAAAGAGCTGGGGGAACATTATACTGCTGCTGGAATTTCCTAACAATTTGGCAATCAATTGGAAAAATACAAATTACTTTAGATGCACCTGAGTAAAATATTTTTACTTGAATCTTCACATATCAATGTCTTGCTTGGAGTCCAAGTTACTGTGATTTGGGTTGGGAAGGAGGAAGAGAGCTTCTAGACTCATCAGATCTCAGATCTTAGCTGCACCCCCAAATCTGTGGATATGTGATAAGTTCACTTTTGTCATACGTCAGCAGCTTTAGATTTGTCCTAAGAAGGATATGGAAATTAAAAACCCACTCAGCTGCAAAACTAGTCAGTTACTCCTACTAGAGCAGGATGCTGCAGTTACTCTTCTGTTGTTGTAGTTACCTCCAAATTTTAACACTGAAATAAATAGTCTTCTGCATTTTAGCTGTGGGAAACAGCTGGCCTTTGCAGGGAGCTGCACACGTGTGGCTCCTGCCGCTGCTGCCACTCACCAGCATCGGACAGGGCTCCCGTGCTGCACGCCCTGTCATTAAAAACCATTGATTTTCCTCCTCAGACTAATACCTCTTTTCCCCTCACAAAACCCTGCAGCTATAATCCTCCAGGCAAAGAAAGAACACTGTCTGAAGAAGGTTCTTTAATGGCATGTTATCTGCTCAGCACTGACTCAAATAGTTAATGATGTATGGGGACATTAAAAAACCTCACCATTTTCTTTTATCTGGCTTTTTACCCCCTAGATGTATAATTCTAAAAATAACTTCAATGCTTTTCCAGATCTGCACAGGGCAAGCTAGTTACTCTCAAAACTTCCATAAGATTGAAAATACATGGGAAAAGAAGACAATTCTCTGTTTAATGTCTCTTGAGTTACATCAGTGAGTTAAACTCTGTCTGAACCACATTCCCTGCTTCTCCTTTTTTGTTTGTTTTGTTTTGCTTCTCTTCCTGCAGCTTCATTATCAACTAATCATCCTTGTTATCAACTAATGATTCCTAATAATCTATTGCAAATATATACCTGTGCTTTTACTGAGATTACGCATTAAGATGCTGTAAAAGTGCCATAATTCCCCTCCAAATCAGGCCTGCAGTGTGCACAAAATACTTTACATAACCAGGGAGGCAGAACTGTAGTAGGGCACAGGTTCTGTACAAGAACTGTGAGAGTCATAAACAACTCCATGGTAAAGTGTAACTGAAAATTTGGAACCATTTATTTTCAAAGCACAGAAGTTCACAAATACACTAGACTGGGAGGGTTTGGTCTCTTTGCCACGAGACATAAGAAATAGGGGAAGCAAAAGATGAAACAGAAAGGCAGTAAATCAAAAGCTGTTAAAAGGAACTAATTCTCCAGTTTGATATTCTCAGATTTTAAAGGGAAACTGTAGTGAATTTTTAAGACCAAGCTGTATATTTACAAAATTTTCAGCGATAGTTACAACTGTAGAGGAATCACTGCTCATGAGGGCTTCAAGCACCGCAGTATTTGTAGCAGGTGGTGATATCTTTTATCCTCTATGACAGAGACTTTCAAACACACACATATTGCTTCAGTAGATACAGAGACAAAATACTTCAGAAGTGAAGTAGGGGCTTTGTTCCCAGAAATTTGACTGTAATTGTATTGGTTAGACAGAACATATCATAGCTCTTTGGGGATTTATAACATTCAATGGCAACAAAAATCAGGGATGGAGTATAAAACGTCATGCCTCAGACACGAGTATTTTAAGAAGAATTTAACAAGGAGTAACTATAGAAAAGGAAATGTCTTCATTTTGAGTTACAGTATTTGAAAGGGTTAGACAAACCATGCACTTACCAAGGATGACATTCTTTTTGTCTGGGATTTCAGTGCAAGATCTTCCTGAAGACATCAGGAACTTCCCTCCCCAGTCCAGGAAAGAATTATTGGCTCTTTTTCAAATGCCTTCAATAGCAGACTGGCAGACAGGACATAAACTTACTTAACTCTGGAAGAAGTTAAAACTAACACTTCACCACACCCACGTTAGGGCTTATTAAAAGTTTGACAAGTGACATTTAAGTCATTTTTTGGTGCTTTTCCTCCACTTCTCCCTATAGGAAGAACTTCATGCTGTGGGAGTACAATGATTTATCTTATATAGGTCACTCAATGGACTTCACTGATCCTGTAATCACTAGCCATGTCTGGATTTCAACCTGAGGCCAAATACAGAGATATTTTGTATAACCTACCTTCATAAGTATTTTGTGTTGCTGTATGAAATATTGGCTAAGAGGTGGGAGTGGGAGGAAACAGCTGAGGATGAAATGAAGCCAGAAAGCAATCCAATTACTGCTTGCTAAGCCTACAATATTTTTTGTTGGGCTTTTTTTTCCCCTTTAACTTTTTAAGCGTAGGTTTACACTTAAAAAGCCTGGACATCTCATCTTTCCTTCTAATCAAATTCAGAGGTTTACCAGAAGGGAGCAAATTAACCCAGTGGTGTACACAACATGGGCTGCACAGCACCACAGTCAAGAGGGTAAAAAGCGTTACAATTTCCATTCAACTCTCAGTTTTGGAAAATCAAAAATGAGTGGGAGTTATGGGATGGGAATACCAAACAACTATTTATATTGAGCACTTTAGATCTGGACCAAGCCTTTGAACAGGTGGGAACCATAGCTGGGCTAGGCTTGCAAAGGACATTTTTTACACCAGGACCTACTGAGCTCTGCCTACTGGGAGAGGAAAGCTGGACAGAGAATTGCTGCCAAAGTTAGTCTGGGTATGAACTGTCCCCAAGCCTGTCCTTGAAGGAAGGAGATACACAGGTGTAGCCAGCTCATGAAAAGCCAGCCTTGCATGGAGTGCTGGAACCACAAATTGTTAAGTGTCTGTGTAGCATTTTTTTGTCTTATATTTCATCCTTCTTGCCTGTATTTTTGTGTATGTGTTCTCTAACTTATAAAGACAGCAACTGGCAATGCTATGTTGGTCATCTTGCAGAGAAGGTAAAAAGGGGGCACATGAGAAGGCATTTTCACTGTTCAAAGCCTTGATGGATACAATTTGAGTTCACAGTGCAGGCAGGTGGGGCAGGTCCCACCACCCCCAGCAGAGTCAGAGTCACTTCACTGGATGGACGAGAGCAGCAGGAACTTCATAACCCGACACAAGCAGCACATGAGACCTCCAAGGGCCCAGGAAAGTGTGCTCCTCTTTTCTCAAAGTATAACAGGTTCTTAAAGGGATATAGCCTGGCTCCAGTGCTAGGGAGAATGACCCTGATGGATTTTGAATGTTCCACCCTCACTTCAGTAACAGGTCAGTTGCAGGTAAGCCAGAAACACAGTTCCAGTCTGGCCCGAGATCACCACTGCTTGCCAGCTACAAAAAAATGCACAAAGAGGTGTTTTCATATGACCTGGAAGCTACTGACTTGAACGCAGAACAAGATGTGCAGAATTAAGTTTCCTCTGAATGCGGAGTTCCTTCACAAAGAAGAAGAATTTGTGAAGGATAATTCCTAGCAGAGAATCCTTTGTAGCTGTTGCAGATGAAAGAAGAGACTTCAATTTGAACATTAATAGGCTGCAGAAAACTGGTATGGAGAAACAGTATCTGAATCCAAACTTTTGACTCTCAAGCAGAAGCCTTGTACTGCAACCAATACAGACAGATAAATTTTGATAAAATCTAGACTGAACTGAAGAGCCACATCCCAAATAACCCAGTAATAAAGAAGTGTAAATGAGCCATCAACTGGCTGATCACACAGTGTGCTTATGTGGAGCTTGGGGTTTTGGACAGCAGAAACGGTGCAGAAAAATAAAGCTCCCAAAAATAAGTAATCTTGGAAAGAAGAAAGGAGCACAGAGAAAAGAAAGATGAGATAGCTTCCTTAGCTAGAAGAAAGATCTGGAAAGTTTCTTCCAGCTACTGATTAGCAGCCCCTAAGGAGATTATCTGACACTTTCAGGACAGTTTATCATATCTGATGAAGTAGAAAAAAAATTTCCTCCTGTAACCAAACAACTCTCTCTAGTGCTTCAGCGAATATGCTTGGTAAGAGAGGAGAGGGAGAAGGAAAGGGAAAGGGAGAGGAAGAGGACAGACAAATTTAGAATGGCAGTCACCCCTTTTAAATCAGCTTCACCACTGAATGATCTGTCCTAGTAGATTAAAGTTATAAAGTTTGTATTGCTGCCATCGCTGTGTTCATTCCATTTGCTTTTATACACAAGGCACTGAAGCATACTATCTCTTAAAAAAGCAACTGAAAGTCAGCTGTGCCTCTTTGAGTCACAAAATAAACCTCTCAGCCTAGAAATGTGAAGTTGAGGGCATCTCTTAGGTTCCCCAAGGCTGCCTGAATGCTGTGCAAAGAGTCACTGATGTAACACAAGCTGTTCCTTGGCCAGCTCAAGCTGGGGAGCACATCACATAGAATGGTCCTTATCTTACATCCATTGGTCCCAGTGCTGCAAAATTCTGCTCCAGGGTGTTTTAATAACCCCTGTACATGAATCAGTGCAGCAGTATGTGGGAAGCAGTGGTTTGTTTCAGCTTACCATGAGAGAATTTAAAGCAGATGCTGAACCAGGTGATGCTCACAAGTGAGAAGGAATGATCCTGCCCAATCTGAATTTACAAAGTTATCCACTTTGTACCTACAGATTTATGCTGCATTTAAAATCTTGTCCAGCTGGGATCCATATTCAGTTGCAACACCTACAGGTGTACTTGGGTAAATATATCTGTAACCTAGAAGGTATTAAAGTCCTTACATTTTCATTTACATGGAATTTAGGTGCCTATGGGAAGGACAACAGTCTTGAAAAAAATCTCACTTCCACACATAGATGATTTTTAATATTGTCTCCATATGCCTAAAGTTGTGCCATCACATACACCCCACTGGTCATCATTTTTGCTGAGAGATCTTCCCACCAGCTCTGGCACCTGCAGACCAGGTGTTCCTGCACTGCTCCCACTTGATTACTGAGCACACCCAGAACCTGACATTTAGCTTGACTCAGAAACATCCACTAAGGAGAGTTATTTGCAATGTGTATCACACTCTAGTGGTTAAGAGATCCTGCTGAAAACAAATTAACCTTCTGTAACCTCCAAGGAGAGCTGCTGAGCAGCAGGGTGAGCAGGGGCTCTGCCTCTTCTTCTCAAACCTGGGGCACTACTGGAGTGTGCACAGATCCAGGAAGATTTGAGGCACTGAGCTTTACCTGGTGCAGGGCCTCATGCTAACATGGGAGCATATTCAAGCAGAGATATCATTAGCTCTCTTTCAAACAGTACATAAGCAAAACATTTAAATTTAGGAGTTTGCTCTGCAGATCTCTGCAGACTGTTACCATCACCTAGATATCCTGGAAGAAGATACTTAAAGATTAAAAAAAAAAGGACACATTTTGCAAAGATGTAAGACAGCCTGAGCATTGCTAGCTTATATACTAAAATTTTCCTATTAGATACCGCATGATATATAAATGTTTATGTATAAAGTTAAGCTTTCTGTCTCTTAGGCCCATTTCCAGCTGTTCCATCACTGTACAAATCTTTATTCAAAAGGCATAACTAGTAGAACTTGGTACCTCTATATTTGAAAGAATACTGCTAATACTTTCATTTAGAAGAAAGCAGAGCCCCCACATCTCTTGTACTTACACGTTGGCAGATTTAGACTTGAGTCACTAAGAGTCACCTCCATATCATCATATTACAAGTCACCACAGATCAGATTTTCACAATTAATATATGCATTTAATACACAGCACCAGATTTTGACTATGTCCCGTATGCACCTTAGTTGCATAGATTAAGGAAATGATAGAACTGACAGACTGAGGGCCAGTCTACCTGAGATTTCAAACAGGCACCTTCAGAAAGTCTCTGGAAGATAGACTTGCTTCCAGCAATCCAGCAGGAGAAACCTCTAAAATGCCCTACCACTGTACAGTGAAAACAGCATCATCCAGCACAGCAAAGCCCTCTCTGCTCTCCCCTGCTTGAGACATCATGCTTTGCAGGATAATGTAGGATGCTGCTGTGGAAGTTATTTTCCAAGCTGTACCACAATGGGATAAGGGAGACAGCTCTTCATCTGCTGCACACAGTAGACAGACACCTGAGTTTCATGTGTTTATTGATAAAATGCAATGGCAGTACTGAAGTTTTTCAGAAGTGGCAGGATGGGGTTGCAGAGAGAAGGAGAATCTGTGGATCCTGGCAGGTGGACAGGACTCTCTGCTGGCTTCCCCATGTGAATCTCACCCATCTCTGTACAGCCTCCCTGAGTCCCACAAGCCCTTAGGGACAGTCCCTGCCCTGGCCCCGTCCTGACCCCTTCCCTTTCACCTCCTTATTCCAAAACCTACTGACCTCCATTATCATCCCTGCCTCAGCCACTGGGCACCATATCATTCATCCTGGTCCCTTGTCTGCTTCAAAAACCACCAGATTTATGGATTGACAGACTCTCAGCTGGTTTCTCTAACTCCTCCTTAAATTCTCTCCCTCCCTTCTGCCCAACTATTTTCTTTCATGTGCTCAGACAAGAGATCTGCTATTGCCAGGAACTTCAATCCTGCCACTTTTTCCAGTGCTGCTGAGCTGGTACTGGAATTTGCAGTTTATATCTCATTTGACCTTTGAAACCCTATCTGCAAATACTATTTTTTAAGAGAATGGCATTATTTGAATTATCAAAGTAATTGTTTAACACAGAAAATTCTTCTATCTAAGAAGCCATCTAACATTCCAACAATATTTGGAGATTATGCAAAATATTTTATGTTCTGATGAAGCAGAAATTCTTTGCACAGTGTGAAGAAGTTTGCATCTTTGTTTTATTTATCCAGAAAGAAAAAAGCGTTGTTTATTACCCATTGTTCAGAGACTTCCAGAGGCACTTCTAAATCATCTTCTTTTCTTGCTGTCCCAGAGTGGTCATAGATAAAGATTAATTAGCAAACCTTTCAAAAACTGCTTTGATTATAAACTAGTTGAAAGAAATTTGCACTGAGGTGTTTTATCTGTGAAGACTATATACTAGTATTTTATTCTTTATTCTAATGAAAGATAAAAATTTAAGATCTGACTTGCTTCTTCTGGATGAATTTGTACATTTTGCATTTATAGAGAAAAAATATATTAATTATCCTATAAATATGATTGAATAGGGGTTTTAAAATATATGAAAGAATCTGTACATGCAAGTATATAAAAGTCAAATGCATATACTCTACACAATAAAAATATTCAGCCTTTATTTCTAGAAAAGCCAAAAAATCAAACCTTTTGTAGATAAAACTCCATTACCTCTATGTCTAATACTGATCCATTCTCACTTTGTATTCTCAAGCAAAATCCCCAAGAGCTTTTCAAAAAAGCCATTTACTCTTGTCCTCTAAATTATGGTTTTGGTGAATAATCTTGTGCTGCGCAAGGAAACATTGCTTGGAAAAAAACCCCACAATAACAACAACAACAAGAACAACAAGACCTATAAGATTCCCTTTGGGCAGAGAATCATAATTTAAGTGTAGCTTGCGGTAGTTCCAGATCTGGTGACAATGAGGTACCTGAGCAGCAAGCTCCATGCCAGGAGCTTCTGCTCCCCAAAGGAGACTAATTACATCAAGTCAACAGAGAAAACAAAAGGTCAAGGCCAAAGGCTAGAAACTTAGATTTTTGAATCTTACTGAAAACCTTTCAGGGAAAATGAGGTCAGAGAGTAAAAGTGAGCACACTGAACTTCCTGATTAATATTTGATTCATGGGACATTTTCAAAACTGCATCAGGTGAGCTGCAGACCAGACTTCTTCAATTCCTCAGAAGCAACTTAAGCTGTGGTCAAGGCTCATCTCTGCTATGCAACTACCAGGGACTCTGGGAAAACAGTATGAATTTAGGATTGGATTTCTTCAGTTCAATACTGTGCCCCTAAACTATGACCTACATCCAGCTCAGACAGAAAGCCCCAGCAGCTCTCGTAGCCACATCCGTTCAAGCCACAGCCAGGCACCAGCTATGCTGGAGAGGCCACATCAAGCAGATCTCATTTGAAACCACTTTATTCAGAGCATAACCTCAGAATAGAAAATGTGGTTTCTCTTTTATTTAGCAACCTGAAATATCTGTTGCTTAAAAAGTTCAGATTTCCTATGCATCACATGCAGATTTTGAGCACCCAATTTGGGAGCAAGGGGTCTACCAAGGAGCATTCATTGTGGTGGAGGATGAGGTTCTTGTGTGTCAGGAATGGCTCCCTGTCCTGCAGACCCAGCTGGCTGACACCAGACTGATTTTGTGCAAAATGAACCCATCTGCATGTGCTTTTGTCATTTCTTTCCTTGTTTTCAGACCTCCTTCCTACCATGAATCAGTAGATCAATAGTAGAAGGTTCAGAGCTTTTCAGCTTCTTCTGGTAGCAATGAGGGCACGGTTCTCAATACAAACAAGTATTTGCTGTTAACTGCAGGGAATAATTCACAGGAAGAAATTTTTTTTACAGACTGGAATTTTTAATATGTTATGATTACTGCACAGTATTTGATAAACCTCATAAATGTGACTGTGATGGCTATAATATAAAGATTGAGCCCATAAAAATATTTATCCTCCTTAAATAACTGCCTGCTGTAAATATTATTGACTGTTATCTCCATCTACAATTAAGAATGGATTTCAACATATAACCATATAAAATCATCTTGTAAATTTTCCATTAAACTAAACTCTCCTGGGAGAGAGAGCAGGTTCTCTGAAAAAAAACAATCCATCATCTGCTTCAGTTGGTATTATTTATATTTCCACTCTTGACACAACTAATGCTATTAATGTTCACTACCACCAACTGCAACAATACCACTGCAGCAATAAACAAAAGGCTGAAAAAAGAGATATATCTTTGATGCCCCATTAACAGGAATACCCTCATTTATAGTTTGTATTGTGCACATCATTGTTTTTAAACCATAAATATACCCTTATCTTTAAAAAAAATTAAAACCTGGAGGGTAAAATTCTGTCAATAAATGCATAGTGCACTATAGAGTTAACAAGGCACTCAAAATGCAATAGTTATTGCTGATCTATGATCAAAGTGGAGATTCCCTGTGTGGACTTCATGAAGCTTCTGAGAAGTTTGAAAAATCTTCCAAAGTTTGAAAACAAACAAATATATCTGAATAAAATTAATTTTTTCTGTATTGCAGCAGATGAAAGGTTTTGTTCAGGGTGCCAACTTTTAACATGGCTTCATCCACCATCAGAGAATACCAGTGATATTCATAAGAAGCAAGGAGAAATTATTTCATTGCTCTGTGACCTAAGCACACATTCATTGCTGAGGTATTCTGCTGAATTAAATAGGCACTGAATATTTTTAAAGATCTTATGACTTCAATTTAACAGTAGTGAAGATGGCTTCAGAGAAAAGAAAAAATTCTGTGTAACTATTAACACAGACATAGGTGTGTACCCTGCCTTCTGTGTGACAGTGACAAAATTGGCCTCCTTATTAAAAGTTGCAATTTCAGTACATAGAAACATCTGAGGAACTTGTGACCTCTCAAACCTCAAGTCTGACGCATGTTCTGAACACTGCCTCCAGTCCTGTCAGTCTTGAGTGCTGACTTGATACATGATTGACTCCTAAACAGTGTAAGATTGTGCTTAGTGACATTGCTACAAGAAGGCTTCCTAATTTTAAAGCCTTTTTGTTACGTGTTACAAAAATGCAGGAATTCTCAGTAGGGAGCCTCCCTGCAGACATGCATCAGATGCGGCTGGTAAAAGTAAAAAACACAATGAAAGCAAAGTGGTAATGTAACAGACTTACCAAAAATTGCTGCAGTAATTCTTCTCCCTTTGGAAAGGGTTTTATTTGTGTTCACATCTCAGAAAGACACATTTCTTTAGCTTGGGAAAAAAAAACTCAAAACCACTATACAATTCTTTGTTAAAGCCATTATACTATCCATTGTTAAAGCCAGAGCTGTTAAAAGCTCTTTGAGGGTTTGAAGAGTGAAAGAGTTTACATGGTGTTTGCAGCATTTTACATAAAACACAGTACTTTCATATTCTCTATGTCCCAGCTTCTTAAAAATTAAGATACATTCACATGTTCTGCTCTTCCATAGAAGACTTAAAATTACTCATCTGTAATTACACACAAAGATACACACAAAGATTGCACTGACCCTCCTTAGGTATGATGCTATCCAGGACTAACAGATTCTGCTGGCTAACAGATAATTTAAAAGTGAAACAAATTGCAAGGTAAGATTCTAAAAATACAGAAACATACAAAACAGAAACTGAAAACTATCCTGGGGCCTTGAAGATCATCCACCACTCAGGACTAGATTAAGTTGAAGTCAAACTATATCAGGCATTCAAATCATTTAGGTAGGAAAAAAAGCAGACAAACAGACGAGAGGCACAGAACCATTGGCATAGATGAGTTCCAGAGAGACACCACAAAAATATGAGGATTATAAAAACCCACTTGCACTCCCAGTGAACTCCACTCTATGTATAGGCAGATGAATTAGTCCTTAAGAGGGAAACCATTAAAAAAGTAGGGCAGCAGTTTCATCTGAGAGAAACAAGTTGGAACAACGCTTTTGGGGACGTTTTCATTAAAACAGGCTTCCCCTTTTTATAGTCCTTTTAAGGCCAGATACATATTTCTTTTAAAAGTTTATCTTACTAATTCTGAATACTCTAGCTTTGTTAGTGGTAAGTAATTAAGACATATTAAAATGTAGCAAATTGTTCCTATGAGTTGAGAAAATATTTTCTTTCAGATCCATAAGGTCAAGCTCTGCTTCCAGCAAAAAAGTACCTTCTGTCTGTCTTTTGAAGCAGAAATGTTCCCTTTCTGCTGCTCCTAGGCTTTGAAAGATGAAGCCCCCTGACAGACACATTTCAAGACGAGAGATTACATCATAGAGCCGCTATCAAACATTATTTACCAAATGAAGTCATGAAATGAAAATTACTAATGGAAAGTGGAAATTTGGCCGGTTTTCTGTACTGCCCTAATCATGCACACAAGAACTAGGGGCTGGCTAAAGAACACCTTCCTTCAGATCTAAGATAAAGCCTGTCTCTAATATTCTGCACAAAGCTGTTACATAATCCCACCAATGGAGAGGTCTTCTCGCATCCCAGAGCCAGTCCACTCACGTATTCCAGAAACCCAAGCTGGCAAAGCCTCCACAAGGACATTGTTCAAGGTGATGCATCTTGCATACATCCACCCCTGTGCCACCCTGCAGTGAGCTGCATGCAAGGGAGCTGCCACTCCCCTGCACAGGGAACACTGTGAAGCAGAAAGGGCACATGGGCAGGTGCGGGGACACCCTCTGCTCTGCTGCTCTGCCGCTGGAGCTGGGGAACCACGCAGCACCAGGCTGCACAGCTGGCTGGCACACAGGTGCTCAGGGAGAGATCGTGATTTCCCTTCCCCATTTCCCGGGACTGCTTCTGATTTAATGTAGATAAAACTGAATAAAATACAGGCATTGCCGTGGGATCTGGAATCAGCACCAGGCTCCTGCACCTCTTGCATCTGGGTATCACTGGGGTTTTGCACAAATCCTGCTTAAAATGCCATACTAGCCTCAGCTTTTTGAGTAGTAACTGGAAAATGCAAAAATCTAAGCTCAGCTTGGGTAATTCATTTCTGCACCACCAGAAGCAGTTTCATTCATTTTCATTTGGGAAAATTATTTTATTCTGGGCAAGTTTATCTAACCAGCAAGACTAGAACTGTGGTTAACTCTAACAACATATGATTGCTTTAGCATAGGAACAGTAACATAATTCACAACTGATGTCAAGCCATTAGTAGATTGAACCTGGTTATGCACATGAGAGTTGTTTTTCAAGCTTCCCTAAGCCACAGTCACAATACCCCTCCCTAAGGACAGCTGTAAAGGGATATTACACTGAGATTTCATATCAACAGCAAAGAAAATGCTCAGGTAGATGTCTGTCTTCAGTGACAAGCATCTGAAAGGGTAATCCAAGGTGATATAACTAATATCAAAGACTAAATACATAAAACATTGCTTGCAGACCAGATTGCAGCAGAGGCCACCACAAAGGCATTTCAATCACATGCCTCCCGCACTTCTCCCACCCCATATCCCCAGGGGTAGAATACAACCCCCAAACCACTAATAGGGGTTTGACTCCCATGCCGACTCAATACTAAGCCCATAACACTCACAAATTCCAGTAGCTGCTTAAATTATTTCCCCTGCATCATGCAGATCCTGCTTTTCCTCCATACATCTTGCAGGGGCCTTCAGATTCCAGTTAAACAGGATGGGGAGGTCCCAGGTCAGGGCCATTAGGAGGGAGGTTGCAGAATCCACACTTTCAATTCAATGTAAATCTGCTCAGCTCATGGCACAGGTATTTGTAAAGGGTAAATTAATTCAAGTGTTGTGAGGCAAAACTTGAAATAAATATTGATAGTGCTTTCACAGCCTTCAATCATTTGTTTTGGAAATAGCATCACTTTTGATTTTTGAGCTGAAAGCTTACAACTGTTTCTAATATTCCATTTGATGTAAATGATACAACAGAAACAGAGTCAAAATTCAGTTTTAAAGATTGCTTTGAAATGTTTAGTATAGTTGAAGTACTTACATCATCTTTAAATTCCAGTTAATAAGTTACTAAAAAACACATTAACAAAATTCTTTTCTTCTCTCAGTGTGAATGAGTTGTCTAGTATCTACACTGAGAAATTATGATTATTAATATAATTTTGAAACATAATTATTGTTTTAGACGCACTCAGCTCCTAATTCTATCACAAAATTATTTACATAAATTGCATTTTTAAAAATTAAGTTCAAGTGCAGAATTAAATGGCAAGTTTTAATAGCTTATGCATATGTGTACTTGATATTCTTGGCTGCAGAAAGGGATGGCATTATAACATTAAAGCAAAACAGGTATAAATCTAGTTATAAGAGCCATATAAACAAGTTCATTTAAGTCAAGAATTCCTGTGAGCCTCACTTTTATTAAAAAACTGTATTTTCTATACAGACTATTTGCTTTTAAATAATGGGGTTAAGCTGTTAGTCATTCTAATTATGCATACAGAAATGTTAGTTGAAATACTCATTGTAAATCTTTCGGGGTGACAAATGAAAGATAATAAATCCTTGATCAATATAATTTTTATTTATTCATCCAGGAACAGAGGATATCAGAGGCAACAACGCCGCCTAGGAGAATGAGGATTTCACATAAACTGTTTTGGCAGAAACACGCATTTAAATAATCATCCAAATCACCACCTCACTATCTCTATCTTAAAAAAAAAAATCAAAACCAAGCAAATGAAAAAATTGAGAAAAAGAAACATAAGATCTGAATAAACAAACAGCCCAGAATTTTTTTATTTAATTTCTATGCCAGCCACATCTGTCCCTGATTTTAGAAGTCATAATACTTAGCTGTGACAATGGCACCTTTCATTTGCAAACACATTATAAACATGAACTGACTGCAATTATACCACAATACCTTACCACAGCTAATCAACACAACTGCCTAGTCTGCCCTCAGCCTGGGGAAGTGCTGATTTAAGTTTGTGCTGCCAGCCCCCTGCATGACAGTGTCTACATCCTATAAAGTACTACCCACAGAAGTGAATTTGGCATAAACTGACTGACCAAACTACAGCACATCATCAAGCAGGTGTCTCCACTCAGTGCTAATATATTCTTTTATAATCCAAGAAGAACTGACCAGACCAGGATGCAATTCAATGTAAACCATTTGGAGTGAAAGGTGTTATCTTGCCTAGTGAAATCTCCCCCTCACAGTCCAGCTCACAGGCAGAGTCAGTGGCAACCTCATGGTCAGGGGAGATCTGGGACATCCTATCAAAAGGGTCCTCGCGGTTTTCCTCACAGTCAACCACATTTGGGATCATGTTAACATAAGCAGTCACAATCTCCTTATGGTAAAGGGTGTCCTGGTTGTAAGAGATAAGCTCATTGCTTATATTAACAGTCTCCACTGCAGTACCAGAGCAAAACTGACCGCATCCCAGGAGGTTGGAGAAAACCTTTCTAAAGTCAGCATTGAAGGCATAGATGATGGGGTTAAGAGAAGAGTTAGCCCAACCAAACCAGACAAAGACATTAAAGGTGGTCTCACTGACGCAGGGGAGGCCAGCATGGGGGTCACTGGGTGGGCTCTCGCAGAAGGGAACCATGCAGTTCAGGATGAAGAATGGCAACCAGCAACAGACAAAGACACCCATGATGACAGACAGCGTCTTCAACACCTTGGTTTCTTTCCTGATGGAGGACTTGAGGCTCGTGTGATGGTGGCAGTCAATGTGGCTGCTCCGGCAGCTCTGTGCATGCTCAGCTGCCCTCTCCAAGGAAGAGATACGACGAATCTGCACCTGGGCAATGCGGTAGATTCGAGTGTAGGTAACTATCATGATAGCCACCGGGATATAAAAACTGATCAAGGAGGAGGAAATCGCGTAAGTCCTGTTGAGGCTGGAGTCACAGCTCTCCGACGGTCCAGTGAGGGTATCGTTGTTGCCAGAGGTCCCATCAGAGGGTCTCACTGCTGCTAATGCCACCCACGTGGTACTCATATCTTCTGCCCAGGTGGTAACTGCACCTGCTGCTGCCCAGGCAGTGCCAAATCCATCTCCAATATCAGCAGCAGTAACAACATCCCCACCTTTGTGCCAGTTGAGCTGGACAGGGATAAAGGAGATGAGCACAGACAGCGCCCATGCCACGCTGATCATCACCAGAGCCAACCGCTGGGTCATCTTTCTCTCATAGCGGAAAGGGCTGGAGATAGCCCAGTACCTGTCCACACTGATCACGCACAGGTTGAGGATGGAGGCCGTGGAGCACATGATATCAAAGGCCACCCAGACGTTGCAGAAAGCCCCAAAGGGCCAGTACCCAGCTACCTCTGCCACCGCCTTCCAGGGCATGACCAGCAGGGCCACCAGTAGGTCCGAGACAGCCAGGGACACGATGAAGATGTTGGTAACCTTGCTCCGCAGGTGCCGGTAGCGGACGATGGCCGCGCACACCAGCACGTTCCCAAAGAGCGTCCAGAGGATGAGCAGCGCCAGTAGGCTGCCCGCCGCCACCTGCGCCGCGCCCGGAGCGCCCGCCG
>VWYI01026847.1:77629-111792 GCA_013399455.1 Anthoscopus minutus
CGCGCCCCGGGCTCCGCGCCTCGCCACTACCGTCGCTCCAGCCCTGCCGGGGTCTCTCTCCCGCGCTCCGGGGGCTCCGCCTGGGGTCCCCGCCCCGCGGCTCAGTGCAAGTACCTCTGCTCGGGATCCCCGCCCCGCGGCTCAGCGCGGATCCCCCGCTCGAGGTCCCCGCCCCGCGGCTCCTTCCAGGGTTCCTACTCCACAGTTCGACACGTCCCCGTGTTCGGGTCTCTGTCCCGCGGACCCCGGCTTGGGTGCCCGCCTCGCGTCCTTTCGCTTGCGTTCCGCAGCTCAGCGCGCTCCTCTCTTCCTCAAGCTCCCCGCTCCGCGGCTCAGCGCGTACCCTGCCCGTGGCACTCTCTCCGCGCCCGCTCCTTCTGGGTTCGCTCTACGCCCCCGCGACTGCCGGCGGCTCCCGCCCGGGCTGGCGGCTCCGCTCGCCCCCTGCCCGCCCGGGCTCTCACCGCAGCAGTGCCACGCTCCTGCCTCTGCTGCCCGCTCATTCCCCGCTGCCCGGGCCGGTCCGCCGCCCGCCCATCCCCGCACCCTGTGAGCATGCTCCGCCGCCACCGCCGCCCCGTCCGGGCCGGTGGGGACCGCGGCTGGCAGGGATGGGACGGAACAGGACGGGACGGGACAGAACGGAAAGCAAAGGAAAGGGGCAGCAGGGGAAGCCGCCCTGCCCGCTCCTTCCCTCCCTCCGAAACCGAGTCACCCTCGCAATTCCTCGGTGCCGTCACCGTCTCAGTGCGGCGGCTTGGCGCAGCGCAAGAGAAGAGCGGCGGGGAGAGGGGAAATGACCCCCGGCATCCCCGGGGAAGAGGGGCTGTCCAGGACGGGTACGGACACGGCTCGGCCGGCCTCTCGCTGGGAGCGAACGGGGCATTAAGGTGCGGCGCGGGGAGCGGGACGGGCTGGGTGTCTTCAGCAGGGATTGGAAATAGAGTGTGCCTCCGTACTTGTTACAATAGCTTCGACTGGATGGCTGAGATGTATTACAGGCAGAAAGCCCGGCAACCGAAAATCCTATTCTCTTTCTCTCCAGCTCCACGGGATGAATCATTCCTCTCGGTAGGGCTCCAGCACAACTAGAAATAGACTATAACCGTGAGCATTACAGGTGTTAATGCTCTTGGACTCACCGGCTGCTAATGCCATGCTTGAGTGTCTTCAGAGAACATATCTTAGTTATTTTCACTCAAAATATAATTGATTTAGTTCCTCTAAAACTTCATTTCTTTTTAAAACCGTTGCCAAGTATCAAACCCATTCTTGACTCAGCAGCCTGTTTTGGCACTGAAAGGGCTGAAGAACTGACACTCTCCAGGGGCCTTCTGGCTGCTTCTCCAGGCAGATTGGAAAGGACAAGGATCACTATACCTTGCTGGATCTGCAGTGGACATGAAGGAAGATTAAGTGCTAGAGGTACTAAATGCAGAGGGAAAAGGAAAAAGAAATCAAATTCTGAAACCTTTTAGGTAATTTTATAAAATTATCACAAGAAAACTGAAGCTTCATTTTAGCTCTCACTTAAGAAATTGGCATTACTTTTCCACATTTAAGCAGAGGTATATTTAATATTGGAGGGAGAATTTAGCTTTTGTCACCACTGAATTCTAAACAGTCTGACTAAAGCTCTGATGCTGAGGCAATGTGTTGCTTGCACAAACTCTACTTTCCTAAGCAATGCCTCCTACAATTTCTCTGAAAGAAGAAGCAGATTGCACAAGTATTTGTGTACGTGCTTGTTGAAGCTGCTATTGATGGGGATATTTTGTAATGTAGTTAATGGGGACATTTTATGTCAAAAAGCAACAATCCAATTTGATTGTTTAGCTTATATTCATTGCTTCAGCAATGTAGAGGTGTATGCATATGCTTGTGATGTGGTATCTGTATGTATGTGTGTATCCACATGTGTGCTGCCAGTACGCAGAAGCTACTTAAATAAACACACATCTAGATATCTGTCTTAATAATGAAATAGCTCAATAAAATATAGCGGGCTCACAACTCAGCAGCCCCTTGCCCACACTGGTAGTTTGGTACAAATCAGAGGTGCAGGTGTGTGTTATCTCCTGCCAGTTCTGCTGGGTGTGCTGTAGTCAGGCATAGAGGAGGTGCAAGCAGATGGGGAAGATGCCTTAACCCATTGAAGCGAAAATTGCAAGTGCTCACTTGTCAGATGTCTAAAGAATGAGGTTTTGCTATGCTTTGGTGGACTCAAAGTGGAGGACTTCCCAAAGTATCCCATTTATTGGCCTAGAGTTGCATTTGGCTATCTGAATCCTGTGACTCAGAATTTAGAGGATATAATAGCCTTTCCCACCTATTTAATATTTACCAATCATTCTTGGTTTCCAGCTGGTGTGAACAGATGTTCTTTACGAAAGCTCCCTGTGGATAAAGGTCCAGCATTGAGCTGGGAGAAGATTTGTCACCCAAAGGTGCACCTGTCAACAGGTGCGTCAGTGATATGGTCTCCAGTGTTGATTCAACATTTCATGCACGCACGTTCTAAACTTTCTTTCAAGGCAAAGGAATGCATTAGGAGATCAGGAATATTTTCAGTGGCAGTAGAAAGAAATACTTGTTTGTGATGGGGTGGCATATGAGACTAAAAGCCCCATGCTGACAGATTCAGTGAGTTGGGAAGAAGTGGAGCAGGAAGGAGCAACAGGACAACTGCTTTGTGCTTTTACCATTCATAATGGCATCAGGTCAGAGAAACAATCATTTAATGGGGATATTCATGGTGTGCTATAACATTCCATCCACTGTCATCAACATTTTTTGAGCCTAAGATAAAAAACTTTCACATTTATAGGTTATTAGCATCCTTTTTTAACTTTCTGTAGGCAGTTTGCATATAAATTTCATTTCAAGAATAGTCCATTAAACCCACAGCTGTCACTTGCTGAGAGATTTGGGGTGGGGTTTTTTTATCCTGAAATCATCTTTGTAATGTCTTTTGTGCTTTTCCTTCAGAGCTTTGCCTCACTTTTCTTCTTTTTATTCACCTGTTAAATTGCAGTTCTCTCTCACAGCTGGCAGATTGGAAGTAATGCAATTTAAATGCTATTGCAATGATCCTGAGCAAAAAAAATCTTTTCTGTTCCTGATTTTAGAAATTTATGTTTTACTCGATCTTTCCCTTCATTGCCACATTTTCTATTTCCACTTCAAAATAAAAATACTCATTGTTCTGCCTAATAATATTTATTTTAAAATCATCAATGCTCATAAATTCACACATTCTCTCATCTGAGAGATACTTGATGTAAAGAGATAAAAAATAATTAATGCCAAAAGGAAATTAAAATACAGAGAGACAGGTGTACCACTGAGTTTTAGGTTGTAAAAGCATCCCATCAAAAACCTTCCATTACAGCTAGACTCTAAAACAGAGAAGAGGAGGAGGAGGCTGGAAATCACTGCACATTAGGCCAGTTTAGCAAAATCACTGCTCATGTTCTGAAGTGCAGAAGGATGCTCAGGTGGAGCTGTATTGAGGAGCATGGCTGAACACATGCTTAAGGTCAGTCAGTTTTACTCACTGACACTGACAGTCTTTATTGCACAGCTGCAGGTGTGTATATATACACAGCCAAGTGAGTACTGAGGAAGGAGGGACTAACTGGGATGACCAATTTATGGAGTACAGAAAAATCCATGCAGGCTGGGTTGGGTTCTGCTGCTCATGTTTCAAACATGAATTTTTGGTTTTGTTTCAAACAAAAATAAATGTGAGCAATTGGAAAATGATCAGAAATGCATTACAGGAATTATGTCTGGGAAACTGCCTCAGCTGAGTAGAGGACAAGAGCAGGGTTAGAACCAGCTGGTGATATCTGACAAGGGGAAAAGTTTTCTATAACAGATGACTTTTAATATTTTAGATAAAGTTAGAAAAAATTTCAGAGGCTAAAAACTGGATCTAAGAAAAGGTAGAGGTAGGACACACATTTTTAACAGTAAGGATGATTAATGGATGAAGCAAATGTTTTTGGATTGTAATAGATTTGCCATCATCTGCAATCTGAAAGCCAAGGTTGAATGCATTTCTCCAAGGCTTTGTCTTAGCTCATCCCTCAGCTCTGTCTTGATTCCAAGGGTACCAAATAGTACTCTGTAGTCCATGTTGTGGGAAAAGTAATTTTGTATGGCTACAGTTACCATTAAATCCTATTTAGGCTTTTGTGATTAATCATATGTAACATGATCAGTAATGAGTGTGATATAGTTCCTATATCAGCCGTTGATCATTCAGGGAAATCATGAAATAATTGATGTTATCAGAAAAAAATTCCTTTTTTTTTGGGAGGGGGGGTGGGTTGTTTGTCTGTTTATTTTTTGTTGGGTTTTTGGGGACCTTTTGTTTTGGTTTTTTTTTGGTTTTGTTTGTTTTTTAAACCAAGCTTCACATCATTGAAACCAATGGCAAAATATAAAAGATTAATGCTACCCATGGCCAAGACCAAAGGGAACAGCATTTTTGTAAATATGATTCCTACTGTACTGTCTTAGTTCATTTGGGGGATTTTGTCTCAGGAAATATATTTTTAGATATTTATAATTATGTATTAAAAATAGTATTTTTTTTTAACAAAGAAAGAGTTCACATGAACAAAAACTACTAAAGATCAATTACATTTGAAGCAAGATGAATAAAAAGAGGAAAGCCCTGTTTTTTACAATTTGGGAATTTTATTCTTGTTCACTGGCTGTGCATGGCCATATCCCAGAGGAACAACTGTCCTGAGAAAATGATCAAAATGAAAAAGATTATTTTAATTTTATATTGCTGGACACTTCAAGATTTTTATTTTGTCTTTTGCCAACTATACTATCAAACTAAAAATCAAGTGGGCTTAATTCCCCAATAAGCTGCTGTAATTTTGTATCTGGCTTCAATTGTGTAATAATTTGCCTAGTGGCATAATTTGAAACCAAATTTCTTTACAGTGGTCTGATATCTCTGTTTCTCTAACCTACTGTACATTAGGAGGACATATGACTTTTATATTGACTGTGTAAACTAGAGACTTTTTCACTTAAATAATTTTTATTGGAACTTTTACCAACAACATCATTTATCTTAGGATTTTACCCTGTCCATTACCATAGCATGAGATTATCTTTCACAAAGTGAGTAGGAAAACCAAATCTTTCATGGACTCAAACAGTAGTTTCAGCAATGAAATCAGACACTATTGTGAAGACTGTTAAGTCTGATAGAAAAGAGAGGGCTCAGAAAACAGAAGTCAGCAGCTGTGTGTCTGCCTCTCAAGGAAAACAGATGATGTCTCATAGGGTCAGACAGTGACTCATCCTTGGGCTTCCCTCCTCCCAGAAGGCAGCTGCTGCATGGAAGGGACTGGGGTTGGTAAGCAGGACAGCCAAACCTCATCTGTTTCACTGGCACTGTGGGACACCTGTATCCTTGCAGAAAAGCCTGTTGCAAATGCTACACAGAAAACTGCAGAGCAAGGTGATTTTACAAGTGTGTCAACAGTTAGAGATGACAGGGTTTTTAGTCTGTACTTTTTGGAGTTGTGTAAGACCAGCACTAGATTTCGTAGTTCAGGATTTATTTAGGGGAAGAGTTCCAGTTTCAAATTTTCAAACTTTAGTGCTAAGGATGAGCAACTTTATTACTTTGAGATAAACGGCAATAAACAATTACTCTTACTTATTTCTGCCTTTTCCAACCCTTAAGTACTTAAAATACATGCTCATTTAGTATCCTTCTGGTTCCTTCTCCAACACACATAACAAGGGTCAAAGGAGTTTCAAGTGCAGAAAGTATCCAGCACCCTGTAATGCTTTTAGGACACTTCCATTCTTCTAGCTGATGCACTACAAATCAAAGGAGGTAACACACAGGTTGAAAAGCACATGTTCAAACAAATCAAGGCAAATACTCCAAATTCAGCACAAAGTCAATATATTGCTGCACTGGAACAAAGTTCACAAGTGCAGGCACAGCCAGCTCTTGTTGACATAGTGAAGTTTGGGTTCTTGACTCTTATTGGACTGGACAGGTTTTCCAAATTGGAGAGCAAAAAAAAAACTTAAATGTTTAGAGAGAAGAAAGACATTCTGATGCTTGGAAAGGACTCAAGGACAGTTTCAAAAGTCTGTTTGGCTAGTGATACACCTTTTAAAATTATTTCTTGGTAATTAAACGTTTGGTTCAAGCAGACAGTGGTAGAAAACCCCACCTGGAGAGCACTGCAGGCATGCTTCTTGTACCTGGGAGAGGAGCAGCAGGAGGAACAAGGAAGGGGGTTCATGTAACCAGCTACCATTAAGATGTTGCTACAAAGCTATTGTTTACTGCATCATTGCTGTTGGTTGCTGCCTTCTTACAAAAGTCATTGCCTGCTAGAAGTGAAATTACTAAATTCAGAAAATTGTGGACTCAAGTTGGGACCAGACACAATGTGGGGACTTAACCTTAGGTATATTAATCCTATCTGTGCATTCTTAAAAGCATTCTAATCTTCTGTTAAGTCTGGTAAATATTTGATGGCACAATGAATTAGAATAAAGAAGTTATTGTATCTTTGAAAATCCTGGCCAGCCACTTGCTCCCTCCCCCAGGATGGGATGACGGAGAGAATCATAACAGTAAAGGTAAGAAAATTTGTGGGTTGAGATAAAGACAATTTGACAGGTAATACAAAAGGTGTGTGAGCAAGCAAAGTGAAACCAGGAATTAATTCACCACTTCCCATGGGCAGGAAAGTGTTCAGCCATTCCCAGGAAAGTAGGCATCCATCATGGAAGAGAGACTTGGGTAGACAAATGCCACCACTCAAAATGTGTGTCCCTCTGCCACTGCCTCCTCCTTCTTCCCTCAGATTTATGCTCAGCACAAAGCCATGTGGTGTGGGATATCCCTGGGTCAGTTGGGGTCAGCTGTCCTGGCTGTGCCCCTCTCAGCTACTTGTGCAGCCCCAGCCTCCTCACTGGTGGGGTGGGATGATGGACAGAAAAGGCCTTGGCTCTGTGGAAGTGCTGCTCAGCAATAGCTAAAATATCCCTGAGTTCTCAGCACTGTTTGCAGCACAAATTCCAAACACAGCCCCACACCAGCTGCTGTGAAGAAATTTAACTCTATTCCAGCCAAAACCAGCACATGTGGACAGGAGCTGTTCCTCACTCAGATTAAAATGATGATGTAGTTCACCAGAATTAAAGATTCTATCTGTGGTTTTTACAAGATGGGTTTTAATTCCAGGTGTATTGCAGTGACATTCAAGCAAAGATTTATTGGAAACTAAATGTAAAACACCCACTGCTTTGCTACAAATGAAGTAGAGAAAGAGTAGCTGGTTTTCCTGCAATCCCTGTTCTTTAAAACTTTCCACCTACTGCATCCATCTTTATTTGTAATTAGGCATAAATCGTGGTCCATTTACTTCTGGCAAGAAAATGAAAATTGTGTTGGTAAAGAGTTTACCAAAGAGTTTCATATTTTAAAGATGAAATTCAGTTCTCTTTTAGGTGAAGAACAGTAGTAGAGGAAGGCAGGAGGGATGCCATATAGAACTGCAAGTTTTGCTTTAAATGTCAGCTGAATTAACATTATGGGACATAATACATCTCCTAATTAAAACAAAACAAAACAAAACAAACAAAAAAAACCCTAATAATAAAAAATAACCATTGGTTACTGACATTAAAGTATCATCAAGTTCAAGATGAAATTGATTCTTTAGAAGCTAATCGAGCAAAACCTCTTTTTTAAAGTTCCCCTTAACAATTGCAGCTGCTTCAATTCTGTTTAAATCCAGATCTCATTTTATTCATGCTTGCATAGAATGAGGCCAAATGCTTGGGGACAAGGGCTCCCAGGGAATAAGTGATCCAATGAGCCATCTGTATACACATCATGTCTAATCAGGATAAGGTGGGGAAAACAAAAATTATTAGATTATTAAAATCTTGAAGTTTGGGAATTATTTTTATTTAATGGATTTTTAGTGAAGAATAATGAATTGTTTAAGCTAATGATAAGAAATATGCAGTAATTTCCCTCTCTGTTGTTTTCTGGAGCCATTTCTCTGCACTTATATAGTCCACTCAAAATCTATGGAACAGAAGTGGACAATACATCACACAAATATTTCCAGTATTATCAAAATTGACATTTTTTGCATGATTAAAAGAGAAAATTCAAAGTATTGAGAAATACTAGTAAAAGGAATTCACTTCTTTTAGAAGGCCTCAACCACGAGTCTTCCTATTTCTTCTGTCCCAGTGTCATTGATACAAAAAAACACTTGGAAAATCTGTGGTCATGCAAGTTTGACTCTTCAGGTAAGCAGAGGATTGTAGTACTCTTTTTGCAGCTTAGCAGCCTTTAATTCTGTGCACATATGAGTTTAGAAGCAATCCAAGCATGTATTAATTACTTAGGGAAGAAAGGGAAGGAGTGGAAGAGCCTAACAGAAGGATGAACATCAGAAAATAACTTTCTGGTTAAGATTACGCAGCAAAAATTCAGAATCCTTTGCATATCAAGTGCATTTCACTAAAGAAATTCCTTTCTTAAAAGAGACCTTTATAAAAAGGTCTCTTTTAAAGTAATATTACTCTTTTAAAGGAATTCAGGGGCATATCAATGAGCAGCTGTTAGACCTCTCTCCTGGGTAAGCAGGCTCTCATGCCTCCTGTCACATGCTTGAACAGATAGGTAGGCAGAAATACGGTAGTTTTGTGCTATTTATTATCTTTTCAAACCTGTGATAAATCAATATAGTCGATATATACTAGAGAAAAAAATTAGAAAATAGTTGTTTGAGAAAGTCCAGGTTTAGCATTGAGCAGAGAGCTAGAGGTCACACTATGTTAACTACATTAATCAATATTTCTTAAAAATATATATTCTCAAATATTCAGAACTTGATGACTCACTATTGCATCAAGAGTAGTTAGTCTAAGAGCTGCTTCCAGAAAATACTCTGTATTTGGACGAAACAATGTTTTTTGAGTGAAGTCCTGTTGTGAAAACCTCTTAAGCATGTCAGGTCAAAATCAAGTCTCTGGTCCTGAAACAGAACTATTTTAGTCAGCGGGATTTCATCAGTGAAGCTCAGAATAGAATTTGCCCATTAGCATGTTTCAAGCATTTGCTCACTGCCAGAGTGCTACCTTAATTCACTTTTCTGAATAAACTTCAATTTCAGCAATCAAAAGCAATTTAATATTGTGGGCAAATGAAATTATTTCAGTCATAATGTGAAGAAGCAGAAAGGGCTAAGTAATTGCAAATGAAATATAACTAAATAAGGATGTTATTTATTTTTGAAACTTCCAAATGTGTGCTACATGTTTGTAGTAGAGCATATGGCCCCTTCTTGGCCTTAGGGATTTAGAGCTAGTTCTGCTTTGGCTGAACACAAATGCTGGAAATCAGCTAAAGAACACCAGTTCTAGGTAAAGAATGACACGGGAGCCATCTCACAGGAGCAGAGAAAGAAGAAACAGGCTTCCTCTAGCCATCTTTATGAGCACTTAAAGGCTGAAATGGATTTTTTGCCCCCATCTAGTGAAATCAATTTTTTTTCTGATACTGGAATTAGCTGTAGAGTTGGTCCAGGAAGGAAGACTAAAAATTGTTTTGGAAGGAAAATTAGAGCTTTATTTCATTATCTGGATGACCCTATATACTCAATTTGTAGAGAGACAACTGAGAGGTCAGAGCTGGTATTTATATGGAACTAAGGGAGGTCAAGCTACTGAGTTCAAGCAGAAAATGTTACTGTCCAGAATGAATATAAAAGCCAATGAAGATGTTATAAAAGAGCATGACAAGCAGCTGTAGGGACAGGTAGAGATTACAGTGATGTAAGAGAGTGTCTCTTCTTAAAACCACTTAAAATCAAACAAATGAAACTGCTTTGCAGGAAGATGGAAGTTCTCATGCTCAGTCTCCTGATGCTTCATCTAATTCAGACTACACCTGAGACTTCAGATGGAAACTTCTTTACCTGATCTGGGCTCTGCAACAGGTAAAGAAGGTAGCAAAAATTCCTAAGCAGGTTATGGCTATGTGTACCACAAAACAGAACTGAAGATTAATTATGTGAAGCAACCTAAAGCACACAGATAATTTATCGAATGGTCTGTGTTTGCCATCTAGTGGTATAATGCCAAAATTCTTTTGCTGCTGCATGAGGGCGGACACAACTGCTGAAAGCAGTTGTCTCAGAAGCAATGGAAATATTCCTGCTCTCAGGATGATGGGGGTGATAAGTGTACAACTGTCCTTTTAGGAACCAGAAGCAGACATTTTTCAACCCTTGACCCACCTTTAGGACCAGGTCATCATCAAATTATCAAGGATTATACAGTAATTAATTCTGTAGCTACAGTATCGTGGTTACTGCTCCAGTCTTTCGATCTTGCAGGTGCAGATTCTAAGAATATTCAAGCACCAAACTTTTCACTGCTTTCTGTGAGAATTCAAACAACTAAATATCATAGGGTTTTGAGATTATATTCTTACATCTCTTAAACCACACTTATAAAACTCTCAGCCAAAGGCCCTCCAGATTTCTAGAGGCTTCAGCTTTCCTTTACAGCATCTCTGTATGAAAACATACAATTATTTTCCAATGAGGAGACTGATCTACAATGAAATTAGCAGCTCATTAAAAAATTGTGCAGGGAATACATACCATTCTGGCACTGGAATACATATACCTAAATATGAGCTATCAGACTAGTTTTTTTCTCTTAAAACATTTCAAGAATATTTGAATAAAGAATTAAGTAAAAGGATTAATTCTATTTCTCAGTTATGTCATAGAGTAAATATAAGAAAATTAGTAGAAATATATTTTATCAGAAAAAATTCTATACAGCATAATATCTAATCATACATGCTACTTACCTGGATTTCTTTCTATCTGTATCTATCCACAAAATAATAATTATATCTGTATCTATCCACAAAATAATAATTATATATTGATTTTCATCAATAATAAGGAACTTTAAACTAATTCCCACACCCCAATTATCTAGCAAATATTTTTAGGTTTTACCAAAAAAAAAACAAAGCTAGGAAGTAAAAGTTAGAGTTTTCTTACAATCTCTGTGATTTTCTGTTCTAAATTACACAGAACTTTTTGTAAACCCCTTTCACAAGTCACAATAAATGAAAACAAAGCCTTGTAAAATTGTATAGAGAAGAAATCCCAGTTGACTAAAACAAAGATTAATGAGATTGAATTAACTTTCTTCTGTAGTGTTAATCATATTAACACTAATATGATTCTGAAAAGTGTATTTATACAATAACATATGTAACAAAACATGTGGAAAGAAAAAAAATTACATGCTATTAGCTGTGGTCCCTTCTTCAAAAAAAATTATTGGATCTTCTATTTATTGAGCAGCTGCTGCATTCACTCTCTCATTCATCCACTCCCTCAACTGTTATTTATGCAATTAATTATTCAATCAATTGTTCACTGAGGGACCGTATATGATCTATGTTTTACAATTGACCTCAAAGAGCGAGGCAGCTGAATGCATCCGATAGAAAATAGAAAAAGGCATTGCAAGGTTCACAACAATTATCCAGGGTTCAAAGCCAAAAACTATTTCTTCTAGTCCATTGTCATATTCCGGGCGGCACCCGAAGGCCGGTGGTATCCACAGCTGCAGGGAAAGAACGTGAGGCCAGTGTTAATCACCAGCAGTACAAGTCAATAGCCCCTAATGACTGTGACTCCACCGTACTGCAAACTGGCTTCAGGAATCCCTAAGAAATCCCTTCCTGTTGCTGCTGGGGCATGCTGGTGGGAAGAGGGTTTCAGCTTCTGCTGCTGCTACAGTTTTTGGACCATTACTGAAAGGAGCCTCCCATATTCCACATTTAAATAAACTTTGTTCCCCAAAAGCATATTCATCTCTTCCAGAAATAAAATTTACTGCCTACAAACTATAGAACCATATTTAATGTACTTATCAGACTTGAAAGGACAGGAAGCTGCTGGGTATTAACTTGTGAATTACATTCAAAATGTCTTACCGAAAGGTTGCAGAGGAATAAAAATGCAGCGATGTTCTTCAAAATTCTCCTCTTGTTGTTAGTAACTGAATTTCTACTGTCAAATGAGAAACCTGAGGCTGAGTGCATGACCAAACTATTGTCCTGACTCATTTCTTCTCTGGCAACATCAGCACCATCATTTTCTCTCCCACAAATGCTGCCCTTAAACAGACAGGGTATGTCACCACTGTCACGAGCAGCTCTGCCATTGTAAATCTCTTTGTACAAGGGGGTGAGGGACAAAGTGCTCCCCCGAGATATGGTCACTATTCGAAGAGTTTTAATGTCATCATTCACCTTTTCCTGCTCACGGTGGATGGATTCAATGATAAAGAGGTTCTGAATATATTTCTCAATAATAACCAGAACAGAGTAGGGCAGGTTATACCATGTGTATTTGGGATGACCTTGGGCACAGATAATGGCGAGGATCGAGCCCCAGGAGAGCAGCCAGGACCCTGCAGCTGTGCCCACCAGCAGCTCTGCATCCAGTTTTCGAGCTGGATTCTTGGAATTATCCAGTGATCGATCTTCCAGTCTGTAGATGAGAAGGGCGACGATTCCAGCTGTGCACATGAGAGCCAACACGGAGATTGCGTGCAAGTAAAACATCGTGAGTGCTAACTCACTTTTGATTTTTGAACCTCCGATCTGAATTAAATACACAACAACTATGGCTATTGTGCTAGTTAACACAATTAGTCCAAAAATCATTCCAACTGTTATGCCATGGAATTTGAATGGAGTTTTGTTTTGCTGGTGGTGCTCAACTTTACGGCCAATGTTCTTCCACAGGACGTAGAGCATTGTAGATGCTAGGATGTGATACTCTATATTAAAGGGATATAGGTAATATATTCCTTGAGAAAATATCGAGCAGAGAGTTGTTGTGGTGCAATTGCATTGAGGTGCATGGTCATCTAGAACTACAGAAGAAGGAGAGATTAGTTGTGTGCATTATAAAGATTCCTTGGTTTAAGTGAGTAAGTAAAACATAAATAAAATACTGAAAGACAAAAGGTAAGATTTCAGTCAAACAACACCCAGGAAGGCTTCCCCTTCCTTCACTGGAGTTTGAAAGCAGAAGGCAACCCCAGCAGCTGTTCCTGAATAGCCTAGGTTGGAACAGACCTTCAAGATTATCTGTTTCAAACCCCTCTGCTGTGGACAGGGAACCTTCCTCTAGACCAGGTTTCTCAAAGTCCCATCCAATCTGGCCTTTAACATTTCCAGGGATGGAGCATCCACAGTTTCTCTGAGCAATATATTCCAGTGCCCTCAGAGTGAAGAACCTTTTCTTTGTATCTTCTTTATTCTAAAAGTTTGATGACTACAATTTGCACCATCTTACCATTGGAGAAAATTATTCATTATTAAAAGAAAAACATCCAGAGCGAAGTCCTAGTCTTGTAAAACAGCACTAATGGATAACTTACTATCCCTTTGAGCCATCCCACTGAATCCTACAGGGCCACAAGCTACATGTAACAACTCTACTGGGAAAAATTTGCAAGATTGTCCATGCTTGTTTTTTTATTAATAACTTAGTAAATAGTAAACCCTCATTTTAACACTGCCATGTGAATTTATTACTGTGATTTAGTAATAAAATGGTTCCCTAGTGATGTTCCTCAGTGATGTAATTCCTCAAAAGAAATGTTCTCAAAAAATTCATTTACTTGGAACTTAGAAGAAAACTACTGCCTTGATCACACATATGATAATAACCGTATAACATTTCAGTATCAGCTAATTTACCATGTGCCCCAGAATGACTATGCTGACATAGTCATGAATGACTCAGCTACATCCTACATTGACAGTATTTTGTATGAGTGTGCTAGTGCAGGAATTTCAAAATGCACCAATCCTTTTGCTTACCTATAGTTATGTTCCCAAAACCAAGTGTGATTAGTCTTTCCTTATGTTCATTCAATTGATGCTTTGACTCCGTTAACACGCCGTTTGTCCACAGGAGCAAATTTGTAAAAACAGAATGGATAACACCAAACCTACAAAATAAAGTATTTATTGAAGGAATCTGCAAAGACTTTATCTTGTGAAATATGTGAAATGAAATGAAATGGATTAAATTTCTGTGTAAAAGCTACATGGCACTACTTATTTGTCGGTGCAGGGGGAGGGCTGAAAAATCACCAGTCTCTAAAGATGTTCTGCAGTCGCTGAATATCAGCCCTCTAAAACCTTACAGAAAATGGCTTGATGTATTAAACTATTAACAGGAAGCTTTTATTATTTCTTATGCTCTCTTATATGATGGGTTTTATTCTTTGGGCTGGACAAGCTTCATGTTAGTGATTGAACAGTCTGAACAGGATTCATTTCTTTGCAAACCATATTTCACAGCCTTCTGCAGTGCTCCTTCATATTCTGCATCTGATCTTTCTTCACAGATACCACTGCCTTCTCCATTTTTGTCTCCTGGAGAGAGCTGAAGCTAACAGAGGGCTTTATTCCATTCAAAGTACTGGTACAAATAAGGGTAGGTCTCCATGCATTTTTAAGACTCCTGGCCTCTGACAAGGCATTTCACCTTGGAAACAGAATGGCATTGAGGAAAGAAGTGTATTAATGGTTCTGAATTTCCTAATAAAATCCAGACAAAAATTGTCCTCCATTGCCAAGTAGTCCTTTTTGTGTAGGAGGTCATGTATGTATCTCTTTCCTAGGCACAATCCTTTCACCTGCCAATGCCAGGTGTTCTCCTGCACCCGAGGCTGTTCATGCTTTTTCGCCAAGAAACATTCTTTATTACAAACTGTCCTCAGTGATAAACTTGCAGTTAGAATTTATTTAAATCTATTTGTAAGCAGAGCTGATAGCACCAGCTGACATTGCAAAGCCTTCTGTAATCACTTGCTTCCTGAGCATTGGGTTTGAACACTTACCCAGGAGACCAGAAAAACTGGAGAATATTCACCACAGATTATGTTTCTGAGCAAATTTATTTTACCTCCTATAGAAACAGGTCAGATCATTGATAACTTTAAGTAAGTACTTTGAAAATTACCATGTTTTCTTTCTTATGTTCTATGTACAGACAGATTAATATACATTAAGCTGCCTTCTCACAAAACCAGAAAACACAGTGGATCTGATTCGGTACATAAGATACCACCAGAGAGGTTGTGTTTCCAAGTGCATGTGCACAGCTGCATCTTCTGCATCTGTGAGGTGTGGTTGGCACACCTGAGGGATAGGATGCCAGAAGGACCTGGACAAGCTCAAAAATTTGCCTTATGGAACCTTATGCAGCTCAAAAAGGCCAAATTCAAGGTCCTGCACCTAGGTCAGGGAAAGCCCCAGTAGCAACATGGGCTGGAAACATTCAAGGCTGGTTTAGATGGACCTCTGAGCAACCTGATGTAGTTAAAGGTGTCCGTGCTCATTGCAGAAGGGTCAGACTAAATGACTTATAAAGGTTTCTTCCTACCCAAACTATTCTATGCATCTAAGACCTAGTTTTAAAAAGGTGCTTTCCATAAAATCAATATAAAATACCTCAGTTACATGGCATTGACTGCAGGTTGGTCATACAGGTTCACTTTCAGTAGGTTAATAAATAAAACATAATATAGTGCACAGTCTAAAAACACATACATGATGCTTCCTTCTTAAGTGACTCTGTGGTATCATTTATTGCCATTTTTCTCTTTCATGAGAAAAATATATGTATTCTGTCATTATTTTGTAAAAAATATCAGTGCAGGTTAAATAAGGGTAAATGGAGTTACTTTCTGTTTAACTTTCTATTTCTTTCTACTTAACGCAATCAAGAGGAGAATCAATCTCTGTATATTTTAACTGCTCCTCAATAAAATTTTGGTGTTAAAGCACTGTGCAGACCTACACCTTTTAATATACCAGATGAGGATCAGATCTACTTTACCTTTCAAGTGTTTTGAAAGACTGGATAACATCCTTTGCATGACACCACAGAAAGTACACCTAAATGGAAGAAATACAGAGAAATATCATTACACTAATGAGCGGGTATTACATTCAGAAAGGAAAGTGCATCTGTAGATAGACATTCCAATGGTTAAAACTTCTGATGATTTAAACCAAGGCAGCTCCATCTCCACACATGCAAAAGAGCTCATGATTTCCTGTGATATTTACAAAGAGCCTGAGATTTCTTACATGAAAAATCAGTGGCTTAACAGTAGAAAGTCTAAGTATCACTCACCAAAACATATTTTCCTTCTGTATCTGAAGAGACTTTTATTTCAATGACAAATGAAATAAAGCCACTGGCTGTGGACAGAGGTATGATTGCTGCAAGGCATGGTGATGCCAAGTTTGAACAATTTATGAAATATATTAAATTCTGTGGAGGGAAAGAGATTGTGAAAGGATGCCAGACTTGACTAATAAAACAACAGATGCCCAGGAAGCATGAGAAAATTTCATACTAACTGCCTGAGAGACAACCCCATTAAGAACACAGCAGTTGCACTCAGTGATAGTGCAGAAAACTCAAACAAGGAATAAAACAGACAAAAATAATGAGTTAGCAAGTCAAGGTCAAAGAGGAATAAAATTAGAACTCTTTGTTTGTGAGAGCATAACGGAGACCTCAGAAAGAGACTGCTGCTGGTATAAAACCAAGTGTAGGCTCACTTGGTTTAGGGTCAAGGAGAACTATACCAATATTCCTCAGGTGTGCTAGGGTGATCCTGTGAGTCTGTTTACTCCCAATAGTTCCTAGGATTCTGAACTCATCAGGAACTCATCATTAGGTGAACCATCAGGAGAGAAAGAGTCCTAAGATTTCTCTTAGAAACCTGCCTGGTTTGGTGTTCCAGAAATGGTCTGAAAAGTGATAAAAACTTTGCGTTCTTCTTCAGCAACCAGAGTAACTGGAAGCCCATTTTTCCACAGCATCCATTACTGTAAGATGCCTTCACAGCCACTGTTTCTAAGGCATTCAATGTATCAATTTGGAGAAAACTAGGCAAATGCAGTTCATTATGGCTCTCCAATGCTACCCAGCAATAACAATTCCTCTAATGAAGCATTTATCAATGAGAGAAGTGGCCACTGTAAAATCCTAGATGTAAAGACTAAAATATTTCATGTAGACTTCAGCTGAAATCAGACGGAAATTACCTTAGCCTCTAATGCCATATTCTATTTCCCATCCTGGGATAAATGCAGTGAAATCTAACAGCAAATCTGAAGCTATTCTTTCAAACTTATAAAAACATAAGTTTTGAAGATTTGTTCAGACAAGATAGTGGGAAGAAATTCAGATAGTGGGAAAAGTCAGTAAAGAAATAGCATAAAATGCTATTTGCTCACAGAATACTCATTGCCTCCAGAGAACTTCTGCCTGCAGAAGAATATAAGGCACAGCCTGTCCTGAGAGGGCAGGTACATGTTAGCTCATACCTGGGTGCAGAATGTATATATTAGTTTCATGGCATGTATCGGATGCCTCACTTAGAGTACATGACAACAGAACTTGATATATATATAACCAGTAGAAAACAAATTCTTTGGTTTTTAGATGACACATATTAGGGATATTCCCTGCTGGGATTTTATCTACTATTTCAAGAGGTATCTGGTTAATTACTTTTTAAATTTAATTTTTTCTATGATTGCTCAGGCCAACACTCAAGTGCTCACTATTTTAAGCTCTGTACATTATAAATTCAGCAAGACTGGGCGGGTGATGTAAAATTTAAATTAGAATTCTTGTTGCCTTTGTTCAGCACCTTTATTCACCAATCTTCCACACTCCAGTTCATGGTGGCTGGAAACCTTGTCAGCTCTGGGCCCCTGGCTGTAATGAAGAATGCTGCATTTAGATCAGCAGGGCAGAAGGGCTTAGATTCACTGGTTTGTTTTTAGATGAAGTAAAGAAGTTTCAAGACATGCAGAGTGGATATTGCAAGAATGTGAAATTAAGATTACTTCAACCAACTCAGAATTTCACCCTCAGAGAAAAACATAGATGGGGTGAGAGTTACTGTTTAAATTTCAAAGCTTTTTTTGTTTGTTTTTAACTGTTGAAGAAAGCAGAAAAATGTAGGTTTTCCAAAAGCTCGTTTACATGCAACCACATCTGCTAGGAAAACATTTCTTTTCTTCCTGAATGGCTTAAACCTCTTGGAAATTTCATAAAAGTGCCTGGCTATGACTGAGTATCTCAGTTGAGTGGCTTTTTCTTTCTTTCTTCCCTACAAACCTTCTGACAGGGGTTCAGAGGAGTTAATGTGAGAAACAATCAGCTATGGAGTGTCACCACACATTGTGAACCCAAAGCATCATAACAAACAGGCAGCTGGAATATTTCACAGGAGTCACTGACTATATTTGCTACTGTGCAGCCACTGATAAGAACAACCAAATGCTTCTCGAAGGAACATCCATGTTCATTTGTTACAGAAAAGTTGTGCAAGTGTTTTAGAACCAGCTAGGAAGGGTTTTGTCCCCTTTAACTTACCAAGCCTACATCTTTAAACACAATGGAACATCAGGTTAGATAGATTGAATTGCAATTGTGTGGCAAGCCCTACACACATAAACAAGTCTTCAGCCAAAATACTCCTTTCAGCCTGAAAGTTCTGGAAATTCTGAATGTAATTTCAAGTAAACAAAAAGGCCACTTAACTTCAACTACAGAACATTTTCTTATTATTCTTTTCTTCAAACCCATGCTTGAAACCCATGAATTTTATGTCTAAGCAACTTCAGGTTGCAAAGTTTGAAATTACTATGCATGTACAAGCATTTAGTCCTTAAAAGTATTCTGTGATATGCTTAGAAATCAAATTAGTGTTATGTCCATTGATGATGAGATAAAATACATTTTGCATAAGAAATAAATACAAAACTGCAACCAGTAACTTTTACCTGTAAGATGGTGTGGACAGCATGTGTAACAGGAAAAATACCTTCAGTTGGTGATAAACAGTTTGAAAAATCAATATAATATCCAATTTTGAAGGAGTCCAGAATTAAAGTAATCACTGCAAATAATGTAATCCCACCTACAAATGAAAAAGATATTAGAAAATTTTAATGTATAGTTATAGTGTCTAGTGACTATTTGTAAAAGACACAAAAATCTATTTAGGGGAATGAAAGTTGGTCAGTATCTGTGTTCTTGGTTAGGGAAATAAGACTACATCAATGGTCATGATTGACTCCATGAAATAAGTGCCTCTAATTTGTGAGAGCCTCTGCCCAGTACATTAAGCAGGTCCATCACTGGACAGCCTCTGCATAGTCAGTGAGGAGTCACCAGCCCTGCACTGCCCAGGACATTCAGCACCACGCAGAGTGCCCAGCTCTGGGCAGGCTCAGCCTCCCAAGTGGCAGTGGCACTGAAGCAGCCATAGGGAGCACAAATCATTGCTCTCAGCAGCCCCACAGCAAACTGGGCAGTCCTGGGGAACTGAACAATCACCTTACATTCTCCAGCCCAAAAGCTCAACAGTGGGAAGTAACACAATCACTTGGTGAGCCCTCCCCATGGCACAGGGGTTATGCTTTAACTCAGAGACCACAATGAGCTATATGGTTTGTTCTTCTAGAAAGGAATCCAAGATTTAATTTCAGTATTTACATTTCACACATACACAAAAATATCCTAAAATATTAGTCTAAATACCCCAAAGAACTTTGAAATACATTTCCCTTTGTTTATATTGTTGTTGTTGTTATTATTATTATAGGATTTTTACCTGTATGACTAAGTACAATTGGCTACAAGATTACTGAACCAAACTCCAAGGCCTCTATTTCTTTGGTTTTGGTCTGTTTTGAGGGGTTTTTTTTGTGGTTTGGTGGAGGTTTTTTTCTTTTTTTTTTTAGGCTTTTATTTAAGCAAGTTTCAGAGAATTTAATTTGGACTTATTTCAGTGAGGACTAGACAAAAATTTATCCATGAACCTTAACCAGACCTTATGATATAAACCAGCATCAGTATCTTAATTTTTCTTTACAATTCAAATGTATTTACTTATAGAGTAAATAACATCACTAGTGTTGACTTTGATGAATATTTATCTTATATGTGGGGCCACAACCTAACTTCCATATAAGTATCATGTGTTCCACTTGACTTTTGGCAGTAAAAAAGTAACACAAAATTAAAAATTTACCCTTATTTACCCTTATTGTCAAAGTTGCATTGGTAAAAATTAAGTAGAAATTATATAAACACACTGTAATTTTGTTTAGTTTTGACCCTTTAAAATTAGACAAAAATAGACTTCAGAAACCTTTTTAATCACAAGGATATGAATTCCAGTAGGATTTTATGTTTCTGTTTTACAATCTCTATAATAAAAACACAGTCAAATTACTGATTGAGTGTTATTTCTACCAAGAGCTAAAAACTTTTGCTTTTATTTTGCAAAATCTAAAACCTTAGCTCTGCACTTCATGCATGTGTATAATCCCTTCCTTTTTTTTTTAAATTTATGCTTCTTAGGTCAGCTAATTTGTATTCTAACACATGTAACAGGATTGGAGCCCACATTCTTAAACAGAGGTACCATTTTCATTGTATATTAAAGTAAATGTTATCATAAAATACAAAATTATGGACTACTCTTGAGATAAAATTATGTTTCTTTCCTTATCTAAAGAATGTTAAATAATTCTGAAATAAATTAGAATTGCAAGTTCTGATTATAAATCACTCTGCTTGAGGTAACTAGATACGGTCTGAGAATGGTAGACTAGATGACCTTCAGAAGTCCCTTACTACCTGAATTATTCTAAGATTGATTTTATGATTTATGGTTTATTTAGAAAGTATGCAGGAAACAGCCTATTTGTCTGAAATGCATCAGTTTGAGGGACTTTGCATGTGTTATGATTGTTTCAATAAGAAGGCAAAAGCTATCTTCTGGAGCAAAAAGATTATAGATTACTGACCTTCAGGGATTAGAAGACTTTATAAGATTCTTTTAATTCTAGATTGTTTCATTTATTCAAATGGTATTTTAGATATTTCTGCAATCACCCAGGTGGCCACACTACAAGTGTATACAAAGTGTCCAGCCTGCTTATTCATGGGCTTTGAAAGAGAATGATTGTACTAATTTTCTTAGTCAAAAATCAAAGCATGACCACAATGATCATGCATATGGGATGTTAATAGTTTTTCTGTCAACTTTTTGTGATGGAAACTTCAGTAGTATGTACTAATACTAAATAAATACCAGTAATTTCAAGGAAGATAACTCCACCGCTTATTTATTTCCTTTTAAAATTTTAAGAAACGTGAAATTATTGCTCTTGAGCTCTCTTTCATTATTTTTCCTTTTTCAACATCCATTGAAACCTGTGTGTCTTAAGGGATCAATAATAGGACTTTCAACATCACTAAGTGCTAGCTCATTTCTTCCTAGTAACCATCAAGAACAAAAAACCATAATGATACAGTTGCAAAAATATCACTTTTACTTTAAAATATTGTTCAAATAATTGGCAATTCAATGCAGCCAGTAAAAAGATACAAGTTGAAGTCTGTCAAGAGCTTTTAACTTGATCTGTTGTCAATGCTTTAAACAAAAACTGTGCTGCTAAAGAGTGTGATAAAATAAAGCTGTTTGTGAAGCCAACTGATTTTTGTTTTGAGCTCTCTGGCTCACTTCACTCAACTTTCCTAAAAAATGATCAGAGAGCTTTTCCTAGCAGGAGAGCATACTTAGGGAAATAACATTTGGAATAAGTCAAGGAAAGACTTCCCAAGGTTCCCTGTGGTTATTTGGGTCAGGATAACCATGCCATATTAAAGACATGGCTCTGCCACAAACTTTTCCCACATTCAGACTCTAGGAGTGGCTCTTGGTCAACCAAATAGGTGGGAAGAAAACCAAGCTCAAGGGTTCACACAATCGACACCTTGGTGCAGAAAGGCTCGAGGAAACCTTCCTGTGAGCAGTTCTTGCAAACTGATCATCTGTCCTTCTAGCATTGCTAAACATGTACAAGGAGTCAGTTACAGGAGGTTTTTGTTAAATCATTCCATTTTAACATTTGTCAGAGCAAAATGGTCTAAGCAGGAAACTGCCACCACTTCTACTAAAATGATATTCACAGTTTGAAAGGATTCATGAAAATACACTCATTTTATACTGCTTAATACAAGGACATTTGCTCTCACAATTGCAGCCAGGAAATGTTCTTCAAAAGTAGCTGATAGAGCTAGGTAAAAAATTGCAGAAAACTTTCCATGGAAAAACTCAAATGAAATATGTCTGTCCCACTCCATCCTCCCATTTCCTCTTTGGACATTTGATATTTCAGGTAAAAGATTTCTGTGACAAAAGCATTGATAAAGAGGAAGGCAAGGGAGATCTTGGCAGAGGAATTGCCACCTGAGTTTTTCCTTAGCTCAAATAAGTTTTCTTTTACCAATAGAGGATAAAGGAGTTGTACAGACTTGTTGTAACTACAAGAAACTCCCAAGAATAGGAAAGTGTAGGTCATTCCCTAAGGGCAAATTTGTTGAATTGCAGCCTAGACATCCAAGAGAAGCCATTGGAAGCTGCACCACTTGAGAGGCCAGTACAAAGAGCCATCCTGTGCTGGTAAAAGAAATGGATAAAGTAACCTAGTAGTTCAGTCCAGGATCTTATTTCTAAGTTTCTGTGTCTCCTTATATTCTGTAGGACAAATGAAATGCTGTGAATGTGGCGCCAAAAGAATGAGGGCAGGGATCCCGCTGTACTTATCCATGCTAGGCAGTATTTATTCCATATTTAGGAGGGGAAAGCTACCCTATGAGTAACAAAAGCTTTGCTTGGTTCAAGGTAGGATCAAATAAAGCCTTGTATGTGTTTCAGGAGGTTGTAAGCCACATTAGCTAATAAATGAAAAATACTTGAGAGATTAATATTGCCTTGAAAATAGTAAATAATCAAGAGGAACAATCCAACAGTTGTTATGTGACTCCATACATTTCAGGAAAGAGTCTACACACCATGGCTGTACATTAGACATTAAAAAAAATAGGTTTCTGTCAGTAATTCAAAAACAAATGGTAACAGTTGTGAAGAAAATAAATTGTACACAAGCATTGAGATTGAGGACAAACTATGTTTTCACAGCACAACCTTACCTTTCAAAATAACCAGGTTTCAGGTGTTCTTGAAATTTTCATTTAGGTATTTTACTAGATGCTGGGAAAATTAACTGTTGTCTCATTGTCAGTAGGTAGAAAATATTTTTTGGAAAATAAAGCTGTCATAACATTCCACTTAAATACTTACTCGACAATCTATCATTTACAGTGCTAAGACGGGAAGAGACTGGTGAAACTGGGATTGCCTATTATTCCTCAAGCACTGATGTAGGCTGTTTGTTTTTCTTGGTGCCTGAAAACACAGCATTCCTGTCACTACAACTCTGTGATGTGCTCCCCAAACACCTTCTCCCAATATACCTTTATATCCTCACTCTAGTATGCACCTGACTGCAGATAAGGGCCAGCACATCCCACTACTACACTCACAAACTTGTACACTTTTTCTGCAAGTGAATGCTCAGTTTAGATTCCTTGTTTAACAGCTTTATGTACTAATTACAAACTGGTCTGGTCACGTCCTCTTCTGTCAAACTCTAGGTGTTTTGAAAGCATCACTATACACATATAAACAGGAATTGCATGATACCATCTGGAAAAGGTGATAATTCTTCCAAAAGAGCTGCAAGACACAAAGAAAACTGCCTCTTCCACCAGCCATACTTCATTTTTCAAGTTTCACCAAACCAGCCTGGTAAGGAGGAAAGGCACCAGAGCTTTCAGCACTATAAATGGTAGGTTGGAAAGTAAGGATGTTTAACCAACAGCTTCCCAATACAATCTCCTAGTGCGTTCAGCTTATGCATATATTTACTTTAGAGTGCACTTCATGTGCATTCATTTCGTGAATACCAGGATGGAGAGGGTAACAAAGAGGTAGCAGACACAGGTGATGGCACAGGTGTCCCTTGTACAGTACCTCTTTGCGCCATCGGCCCGTACTTACATTTCAGCCAGCGGGCTCCGGCATGTGTGTCCTTGTCCCGGATCAGTCTCCTCTGCGTGCAGCTCCTGCACAGGTACCACAGCATCCACAGCACCTGGATGAGCATCAGCGTGATGAGGTAGGAGAGCAGGTGGCTCTTGCTGATGCCCACGGCATGCACAGCCCAGGCGAAGGTGAGCAGCAGCCCAGCCAGGAAGAGGTTGATGCCGTACTGGCTGCTGAGGATCTCGGCGTTTTTCTGAGGGTAGCTGCTGCCCACCGCGGGGCACCCGGCAGCTTGCTCCATCTCCCACGCCGCCGACCAGGTGCTGCGAGCGGGAGGCCCCGCTTCCCCCGGGGAGCCCCGAGGACGCTGCTGGCCCGTCCCCCACGGCGGCGGGGGCGGAGCGGTGTCGCCGGCCCGGGCCGTGCCCTGTCCGCGGGTAGGAGTCCCCTCGCTGCTGAGGCTTTTGCAGGACATTCTTGCCTGAGACTGGCAACGGCTGGGGTGCAGACAGAGGTAAGGAGAAGTCACTCTGACGAAGGTTAGCTCGGAGCCAGCCCTGCCCGGCTGGCTTTGGTAAGGGACATGGGGTTGTGTCAGTGGTGGGAGACCTGTGCGGTGTAACACGTTCCCGGGACAGGAAGATGCGAAAGACACCGTGTGTTGAACAAAGCCCCGGCCCTACGGCTGGAAAGGCGAGAAGAGCCAAAACCTGGGAGCCGGCAAGGCTGCCCTGCAGCCCAGGAGCCACGGGAGCTGATGGAGCTCCTTCGCACGGCGAGGCAGAGGGAGTCACACACATGCTTCACCCTCTAGGTCCCACAGGCTACCTTCATTTGGGCAATCGGTACTTTCATTGGTAGGATAGAACCTCGGTTTTCAGGAACTGTATAGACCTTTCAAAAGTGGCAATTTACCTTGGTTTTTTTCAGAAACTGTTCCCATCGTTGTCCCGTTCTGACAATACAGTACTATAGGAATTGGTAGCTGGAGAAGCAACTACTAAGATCAAAGTAGCAAAACCTTCTGCAGAATTTAGTCCACTTCTTATATATTCGTTTTCACAATATTTATGTACACTTTCAGTATTGACCCTTTCCCACTTAAATCGAATTCTCTAAACTTAAAGTATTAGGGTGCTGAGCATAGCTTGGAGGCCAAACACCAAGGTAGACTGGTCCTAGTCCCGGCCAAGCAGGTCTTACATTTTTGCTCTGTACCTGTTGGTTGCATATTGATTACGCAAAATATTGGTTTCTACAGTGAGTGACCCACACCCTGCATGAAATTAAGCCACTAGTTCAACTACAATAATAAAAAAAAAGATATATTGAAAATGCAGCATCTATTTCACTCCACTTCCCTTGGCAAAGGAGTCATTTTAAGCTTTTTCTCTTCTGAAACCAGAAATTAATGGAGGGGATTTTCTCAAGTTACAAAGGACACTTTTGGACTTACATATAAGTGTCTGGGGTTCACAAGCCTCCTAAAGAACCGGGAAGAAAAATGGCAGAAAGGTGGAATGAGTGAATTCTGGACAATCACCTATCTAGGTAAACATAAAGAAGCAGTCTTGTCCTTTATTCATTTTGTCCTGTTCTCAAGGAACACGTATTGCAAGCAATATGCAAATTTTCCCTTTGAGGAATGCCCTTAACAGGAGGCCAGCCCTATGTTTCTGTCTCTACATCTATATGGCCTGTTAACAGAAATATAAATCAAAAGCATAACTAGGCAAACAGGCTTCAATCACCTCTAGCTCACAGCTACATCCATCGCTATCAGAAATGGCATTGTGGAAGTGCCAAATCCTACGTCTATCTCATATGATGCAACCTTTAAAGAATAACTACGTAAGATGCTTCCATTTTACAGAGCTTCTATGGGTAACTGTGATACATAATCTTCAGTGCATGGACTATTTTACTTCATATTATCCAGGTGCATCCCTTGTCACCTGTGAAGAAAAGCTCTTTGGTGCTGGTATACATTCTCATCCTGAAGTGAAGTAATGTAAATGGATGCAGAAGATACTTATGGTGGTCTGTACCAAGAGAATACATTCAAGCTTGAATACAGGTGGGGATTTTAATTGCCTCATAATTTTTTCAGGGAATTATTATGCTACCTCTTTCTACTCTCTTGCCCTAAGTTCTTTATTTGGTGGTAAAGAAAATAACAAAAGCAAGGAGTTCACGGAAGTGGCAGCAGCACTGTGTCAGGTTACAACAATTAAAACAAGCATTGTTTCACATTCTTACCAGATTTGCCACTACTTGCTTTTGAGCATGTAAGAGAATGAGTATTGTGTTGGATACTCCGATCTGTTACTGAAAGACTTTGCTGGACTTTGTACAATGACCATATCTACCCGGGATTTGAGAAAGACATCAAAGTAGTCAGAAGGCAAACAGCTCTCCAGAGGTGAACAGAGTGTTATTACACCTTCAATAAACCCAGCTGAGGGGACATGAAAGACAAAGGTACTCAGAATCAAGCACAGTACTTAAAATCTACATGAACATCTACTTTATAGAAAAAGCAATGAGATGGGGTAGAAGTCGCCAAGAAAGTATAATTACATGGTTAAACAACTATTGATCAATTTTCTTCAAAGTTTATTAAGATATTCAGAAGAATGAATTTGAAAAATCATGTAGCAAATAGTAATTTAAATTCAGATCACAAGGCAACTTAAAACACCTAGAGCATTTATATAGCTGACAAATAAAAATACAGCTATAAACCATCCCTGAGCAATACTGCATTTTAAATATTATAATAAAGAAAATTACTCAAATGTACCTGTGTATGCAGACATAAAAGTGTTAAAACCTTTTAAAAGATGAAGACCTGAAGACAAGCAACTTGCACTTTAAAGATGTGAAGCATGACTTGTTTTTGGCAAACTTAAATATAACTTATAAACAAATCAATGTTAACTTACCCTACAAACTACTTCAAGTAGTACTGAATGCACTTTATTTTGGTTTGTCTGATCTTTTGTATTACATACTATTGGGTTGCAGCTCTTTTTCCTTAATGGAACAGTACAGCCAAAGACAATGTATCTCATTACTAAACATTCCATGTGTTTAGCAATGGTGTGAATTTGGAAGTCAGAATGAAGAACACAATATCTTTTGACAGTCCAGACTTTAAGCAACATTAGCAAAAATCTCCGCACAAGAAGTAGATTTTAACAGGTTCCAATACCCAATTTCTACATTCTCCTATTTTCCAAAAGGCATGGGTGGAAAAATATTTACACAAGGATCCACATAAAGTGTTCTAGCAACAAGATGCTGCCCAGGTCTTCAGATAGTTAAGTATCTCAGTCAACATGAACAGACACCTAATAAAAATAAATTGCTGTTTTATTTTCCCAACTGAATATAACTAGTCGCTTTTAAGTTAATATCAGCCTATTCGTTGCTGAGGAAGGAAAATGGCAACTTCATTAACAAGCACTGCTAAGAATGAAAGTTAATTTACAGAAGAAAAATAACCTGAATACTGAAAAACAGCGAATACATCAAAATAATTTAATGTGTGCTCCAAAGTTTTGTGTAGTGTTAATATTGTTCATAGCATTGCTGGTTATTCACAGCTTGATCATTCACTTTTGGCTGTGGACAAACTGTATGAGCACATGTAGAATATATTTATTTAATTAATGGCACTGCCAAATGTCAACCAGCTTTCCCTTACCACTATCCATACTTTTTTATTTTAAACACTAGCACATCTGAATTCAAGACATTAGATATTAAAATATTTCCTACATGGTAACACATATAAAGTAGAAATTTAAGAGATCAAGAAATTTCTCCTGTAAGTAAGTTTACAAGTACAAACACAGGTTCCAGATAACAGTATTTTACCTGTCAATTCAAATGGAAAGAATATAGTATTAAAACCCCACAACACTTGATTTAAGTATCACTTACTTCCAAATCAAACAACATGATTTGAGCAGGAAGTTCAAGTAGGTGACTTCTGAGGCCTCCAGAGATAATATTTAAAGGTCCTTTTCAACAGTAACTACTCTATGGTGCTATGACTTAATACTCATGTGTTTAATATTCAGGTATAAATAGAAGGTTTACAAAATTAAAGGCTTCATGTTACTAAGAGATATAAAACCTATTTATCCTCCAATTATTCACTAATCAGTTGCTTTTTCCTATGGTTATGCCCATTGATTTATAAATCAAGTAGATTAAGAATTACTGTATTAGAGCAAACAGGCAGTATTAGAAACAACAGAAGTACTGGAATGTAACAAAAGTGACATACACTTTGCAGGATTACAGTTACTTGAGTCCTTCACATGAAGCTGAAAGAAAAGAAAAAACAAACCAAATTTAACAAAAATCTTTGAAGGTTCTATATACTACACAAGTTGTATCATGTACTAAATGAATTAATGATTTTGGAACGCCAAGTAATAACTAATTATTAGGCAAATAATTATTTGACCTAATACAGAATTTTCCCACATACTTCAAGTGCTCAGAACACAGCTAACAAACATGGATATGTTTTTACTAGGGTGACTCAAGTTGCCAAAGTAAAGAGGTTCTGAATTAAGTATTGTATTTTTCAGAAGTCTTGAGTTTTGTCAGAATCTAAGTTAATTATCTCCTTAAAAATCAGGTTTCTTAATATCTCAAAAATAGAGGAGAAAATGCAACAGTGGTTCAGTTTGTTAAAAAGAAAATAAATCTGAGTTTCATCATGTCAGCCATTAAACGCTTTCTGCCTACAATTTTGTCAGTACAAGAGGCTACACTCTAAATCCAGCAATCCAGCACAGTCTTCTTTTTGCTACACTCCTAAAAATGCTGAGGGATCTCCTCACCAAAAAGGATTTATGATGGCAAGCAAAGCCTCCTCATTCCTTTGAGAAGTACAGAAAACAAGACCTGATGAAGGAGTAGCTTCCCTGGTATGATATGAGACACCTGTGATGCAGGAGACATCCTTTACCCTATTTACTGAGCTGTATTTGATGTCTTCCTTAGCTTTTTACATTTCACTGGATTCATTTGATAAGTATATATCCTAACCAAAGATGTGGCAGCTATTGAGAATGCATTTTTCAAGTAAACAAAACAGATGGGTTGGGCTTTGAAAAGTTCATTTTACAAAGAACAAAGAACTTCTAATATCTGGCAATTTTCCACACAGCAGGTTGATCTGGGCTGTGCATCACAGAAAATGAAAAGAGCACATTTGAAGACAAAGATATTACAAAGATTTTTAATTTAAAAAAGTAGAGAAGGCCTTTGCACATGGATGTTGATATCTTCTTTACTATTAGATCAAGCAGCTTTACTAAGTTCTCCTAGTATAGGTAAAAGCTGCAGGTTTTTGGCCTATACATCCCCAAACTATCCATTCTCACTAATGTTTCTTCTCAATGACTAGAATGGAATTTTAGAGAAGTCAAAGGAGATCAAAAGGGTACCTTTCCCCTTTAGTAATCACATGTTCTCTGGTTACTCTATATGCCACAAAATGTCACAGTTCTACGAATGTACGCAAAACATAGAGAAGGAAACGCTAAACAGCTTCCCAATCCTTGAATGTCTAACCAAACAGTTCCCACAACACAAGAAATACTTTCATGTGCTCAAAAATTCGATTATTTACCTGAAGGGCTTATCCCAAGAGTGACACAAGCATCACAACACCCATGAACTGAATGAAAAGCAACACAGGTGTCAAAAATGACCAGACAGGCCACAAGGAAACATTGAAACTGGGAATAAAAGCAGAAAGTATTTGGTAAGTTCAGTTCTCATACTACAGAAACACTAGGCATACGAAGGAAACAAGTCAAAAAAGGAAATAAAATTTCAATTACTTAACCTGGAAATATACTTCTTTGTTTCTGAAAACATCAAGGCTAAAGGGTAAAGATACATTTTACTTTCAGAAAATATGTATTTGAAGCCCTGAAAATGACTTTGATTTTTCCATGGGCATACACGGCAGCTGAGGAAAGCCTTAATCTGAACTTTCATCCAGATTTCAGTTAACTGAAACTTATTTTAAAACTGACTTTCAAGAATTACAGATTTGACTAATTATGAAACACAGGGAACCTTTATTTTCATCAATCTTCCTTTTTTTCACTGTTGCAACAAATATGGAATGATACTCTGATACAACAGCTAAACAAGAGGAAATCAATTTTCATGCAGAAAGCAAGTAAATATACTGACACAATGTATGTCATTTTCTTCATTCACATTTGCTCAGTTCTGACTCACCTCATAAGTAAAGTAACTCTTACTAAAAGTTCCATTCTGAGACAGAATATAAACCCTTAAAGCACATATGGCAATAGTCAGAAGCCTAACATTTTGTGTGTATTTGCTACTTACAGACTGTTTTATAATGAAGAACTCTGACAGAAACTGATTGAGCTGAATTTTTTCTCAGATAGAGAGACTGCACCTTTGTCTTAAATTTTAAACTGCACGAGTAGTTTCCAGCGGTGAGAAATTTACTCTAACAAAAGCAACAACTTCAGTTTTCCCCTAAATTTTCAAGACAGAAAAGATCCAGTACATCTCCAAGTACACAATACACAGTTTCAACTGTTGCAACTTTTGCTTTGTGGATGAAAGAGCAAGAAATTATGCTACACAGAACTGGTATTGTCACCAATATGTCGCAGAATTACAGAAATTATACTTCTTATAAAATGAGCCTGTTAACACACAGACTCTCACAGGTTTAGCAGAAGTTGGCACACAGTGTTTGAACTCACCAAATTGCTGCTGCTATAAAGGTAGCTGTTGTGATAGGAATCAGTGCAGGGTACTGTTCATCATAATCCTGAATTCCACAGTACCACTCAAGATACAGTATGCAGTAAAAGGCAACAGATAAACATGCAGCCAATAAACAAGTGCCGCAGGAAAACCACCAGCTGCAAGAAGAAAAGCACATTAAACCATGTTTAGCAGTCACATTGCAGCTTGCACAGTAATCTTCATTCCAGTCTACAATCAGAACAGGTAGTATCTGTTAAATACACAGATTTTGGCCTAGAGTTCCTGTAGGTTTTACCTTAAATTAATTTTACAAAACACTTTTTGACCTTAAAAGCTGTCTAATATAAACTGAGTTTAATTTTGCAATGAAGTGTTTCTTTCATATATTGTGCCCTCAAACATTTTGGAATTCAGTGTGACAGATCTTGTCAGGAATCTACTGTACTACCACACCAAAACCACTTTGTCACTAATAAAATAAAATAGGCTCCACTGCAACTGTGCTTTTCACTATAAATTAGACTGGTGATCTTAGTGCAACAGAAATGCTGCAGAATGCTTTAATATGGTTTCTGTTTGTGAACTCTCAAATTTAATAGACAAGAAGCATGAAGATTTTTCTTTATAACTGCTGAAGAAAACCATGCAGAAATCCAGAATTTTAAACTCAGAATCATAAAAGCACAGGCTATGTTATTATTTAAGGAGATACTCTATTGAGCCTCTTTGAGTATACACTTCAAGATTAGTTCAGATAAGGCAACTTGAGAGGAAGACACATTTTAATAAAATTTCCTGAACATCTATTAACAAATAAAAATTTTGAGAAATGAATTAGTACCATAACTTGGTTACTAAAGTACAAAGGGTAATCAGTGATCTTCCCATTCAGGTAACATTTGCTCTGGAATGGTACAGCAAACATAATATGCTACTTGGAAATCTTGTTACTTCCAAATGAGAATTCTGTACTAAGAGAATTATTGCCATGGCCTACCTAGACCAGCAGTGCAGAAAGACAGGCTCCTGACCCCAAATTTTGATTACACCTTGGAGTCACTGGTTTTGCTTTCACAGTCAGGTGTATGAAGTGTGTAACTAGCCTGGGAGAGCAGCTCCAGAGAACCTCACAGCACAAAGCAAGACCCTGTCCAGCTTCCATGCACTAATATAGCAATGACAACAGCAATGCTTTTAAAGGCACTTCCAGCTGAAGCTATCTAAAAACATTTAACACACATCAATCTCATTGAAAATAATTTAATAGAAAAGAAATAGACTAGAAATAAGAATTACTTCACAGAAATTATTTCATTAATCTTTTGCTGACCTGCTCAAAATCATCTAGATATCTTCTAGAGAAATGAACTTCTATTTGACCTTTAAGGAATAATTTCAGGGGGCTTATTGTAAAAATTAAATCAAAATCTAAATGCTTCCAACAAAACAGACAGCTATTTCTTGGACTTAAATGAAAACTTGAAGGTACAGTATTAAAATGTCTGGTATTAGAGCAAACTTTGCACGTACAAAGATGGCTCAGTAAAGGTTATAGAGAAAAAACAATTGTAGCAAATTTTAAGCACTGTATTTACTTTAAAATTAGTTTATTAATATCACCTTAGGTAGTCATGTGATCCAACCTCCCTGCTCAAGCAAGCTTAGCTACTGTCAGTTGCCCAGAATCATGTCCAGATGGCTTCTGAGTATCTCCAAGAATGGAGACTCCAAAACCTACCTGTGCAACCTTTTCTGTGCTCAGTCACCCCCACAGTAAAAAACTGTTCCCTGATATTCATCTTCAGCTCCATTTCAGTTTGTGCCCACTGCCTCTGGTCCTGTCCTGGAGACCACTGGAAAGAACCTAGCTCTGTCTTCTTTGCACCCTCCCTTCAGGTATTTTCATGCATTGACAAGATGACTCCAAGCCTTCTCTTCGCCAAGCTGAACAGTCCCAGGTTTCTCTATTCCTATTGCAGAGCTTGTTCATCCATGATTTAAAATACAGTGACCAGATCTAACAAGCTGGGTATGACTGTAAGACTAAAACACACCTTTTTGTAAGAAAAGATACCTTACCTATCTGCTTGCATAGTTTCTTTAATATTTTTTAAAAAATCAAAATAGTATGTCACAGCTATTGATGACAAAATCCAGAATGCAGAATGAATATTCAGTCGGTTAAGAGGCCTCATCGTCTTCTCTACAGCTGTAGACTCTTCTGTAAATAAGAACATAATTACAGCACTAATGTCAGTCATTAAATGGAGTATGATTATAGTTACTTAAAGCATAATGCTTTATCTTTTAAATTTATTTATTTTAGGAGATTATTCTAATCATCATAATACATTTTGTACTACAAAAGCTCTGAACATTTACTGAAATGAAACAGACTAAGCAAGGTACACTTTGATAAAAGGATAAAGCAGGAACAATCAGCACAATACTGTATCTGTGTACCTTTTTAGGAAACAGCTGACAAGATTTTGTAAGGGTTGTTTAATAAAAACCCTCTGGTGCAATTAAAGCATTTTTATTAATCTAGCATATAGAATTTCAGGTTGTTATTTCCAATTACTAATTTATTTGTACCATTCTTTATGAATTTTAGTATTCACAAAATTATTGCAGGCATACATAATTTTATTGTTCTGAGCTGAAGATAATTCACAAATTTCCAGCTGCAGTTTCAGGAGCTAGCTGCACACTTTCAGCAGGTAAACTACAACTATCACTGTGCAGGACACTACCTTCTCTTTTTCTCCTCATTACCATGTACTGCTTTAGAGAGAGCGAGCAGATGAGAAACCCTTCTTTTGTTCACGACAGTAACCATGTAACACAGTATTTATACACACTGTCAAAAAAGGTGTCAGAGGTGGTTCTCATGTCTCACACTGAAGTTTATCACTAAGAGTTCCTGGTGGCCTGTGCGCCTTCAGCAGTGTCACATGTGCCGATTCCTCTACACGCACCGCCACCAGCCGAGCGTACCCACAGCTCCGCTGGAGCTTACAGGCAGCTTTATTTTTCATTTCCTAAATTCCTCCTCATCCTACAGGATCTTGGGCCTCGAGCATTCGAGCACTTCATCCGCATCAGGCAGTCCGCGGCCACAAGCTCCTCGGGTCTCCCACACCCAGCTCGCAGGCAGGAGCGAACATCTGAGGGCAGGCGGGCCGCGCTCCGCGCCGCTCTACCCGAGGCGGCCCCGCTGCCGTCCCGGCGGGGCCCGACACCGCTCCCCGCGCCCCAGCACCACCCACCGGCCGTCCCGCCGCCCCGGGCAGGCG
>VWYI01026847.1:111806-129396 GCA_013399455.1 Anthoscopus minutus
GCCCCAGCCCCAGCGAGTGGCCGGGCTGAGGGCCGGCGCTACGGGAAACGTTCAGCTCCGGCAGTCGCACTGGTCCCCCCGGAGAGGGGGAGCAGTGCCGTGTACAGCCGAGTGCCGCAGTGAAGGCTGTGGTGCCGAAATGATTCAGAAAAAAAAAATGGATTCTCTGTGCGTAGAAATGTTTTCCTCATCTGCCAACCAGATGTTCTCGAGGGTAGATGTTAGGGAAATCTCAGTTTTTGTGACACAGATCAGTGGGGTAAGCTGAAAATGATTGGAGCATGGTGCTAATAGCACCAAGCTCGTAGGTTGGATCCCGTAGGGGCCGGGGCGTTCACTCGGGTTGGATTCCATGGTGCTTCTGGATCCCTCCCAACTCGGAATATTCTGTGATTCTGTGAAATGCAAAACTCTGGCAGGTTTCCAGAGCCATGGGAATCCTGTAGCACTCGAGACTGCAGCTCGTAACTAGAAATAATAAACATATTTGGGGAAAAAAACTAGGTAAAAGTTAAAGAAACTAATAAAATGGTAAAATAGATTGTTTCAGTTCTGTAGCTGATTTCTTTGTAACTAGGTACAGTCACCTGTTTGTGCAAACAAAACCGTGAAGCCAATTATATTACTGGGGCTTTCTTGTTTATTTACATGGACAAACTCAAAACTTGTCAATTTTGCTGGCAGACCTTAGGTCTTCTCCTTATAAGAATACTCTGAATAGTAAGAGTACTGTGAATATGTGTACTGTATCTTCTGGGATGTGTTCAGTGATTAAGCCATTAATATGCCTTTTAAAATTGAAAATTGTTTCTAACAGCAATGATTCATTAGATTAATTAGATGATCCATGTGATTGTTTTAACGCCTGTGCTTTTTCAGAGAAAATTGTGTGGTGTAACATTCCTACTAAGGTAAAAATCATGCTGACTTCACTGTGGAAGGCCAATACGGCAGCTCTTATGTACAGCATTTCTTTACAGTGGGATTAAATGTAGAAATATTCAATAAAAAACATGCAAAAATATAAGGGAGATGGAAGAAACAAAAACTTAATTTCAGTATGTGTGTTTTACTTACCAAAATCAAATTTGCAGTCCTCTAGCTGTATATAGATCAAAGTTCAAAAATCCTAGTGTTTAATAGCCTGATTTATTTTTCCTCTCAGAAGGCAAAATATTTTGCATTAAAGCAATGATTAGGAGAAATGAGTGAAATTTTCACTTACCGTGTGCATTCTTTGGATATTGTGCAGCACTTATCAACAGAAATGCTTTGTAGATACTTCCTCTCTAGTTTTGTGTTGGGAAAACAGGAAAATCAAAAAGAATGGAATGTAGGCTGTGTTTAAATAATTATGCATTTTATCAGTAAACCCTAAAAAATTTCAGGCCATTCTACGGGAAGAAACTAACTGGTAGAAACTAATTAGGGTTAAAGCTAAACTTTCTGTGAATTGCAGTCTTTTTAAGGAGGTCTAAACCTTTTGAATAACTGTATTTTCCTAAATATACTATTGTCTGTTTTATTAATGAGATTCTAAGCACAAAGGAAAAGAGGGTTCTGGTTATTCTTTATTACTGTGCATTGAATTTGAGTAAATTCAGCCTAAAAGATACAAGAACATTAAAAAAAATTATTTTTCTTTCTCTGCAGAAAAGCAGGCCTTCATGTACATCTGAATTTCATGTGAGAGCTGTCATAGTAAGTAAAAATTGTTTGTCCAGCTTTAGAACATGTATCACATAAGGGTCAACAACATTGCAGTCTTGAGTGACTACAGGGATTATTCTTTATGCAGTTGAATATTTTGAAGTTAGCAGCTCATGGGAGATCAGAGCTCTGCTTTCTTATCAATGAAATAGAGGTTTCTTTGTTTCATTTACTTTGAGTGAAATGACTACCTCAGCCTTCACTTTCATCTTAGTGATTCAAATAAGAAACAAAGGAAATCTTCATGCACTTTCTTTGCAAAAGCTACTCATGGGATATATCTTTGATTTAAACATAGCAATTAAATAAATATGTATGCTTGGAAAGGTTAAGATCTGTCAGTGTTGTTAAACTGAACACTTGTGTTTACCTACAGAGTAGGTATTGTGCAAAGAGCTGAAATAAGAGCTTCCTTCCTGGACTCACTATTGACCTTAACTGAGACCGCTCATGTTCTGTGTTTGTAGAGCTGAGATGTTTTCTGTGATCTTTTCACAGAGCTTCTCTGATTCAGAAATTATTAATCTGCCAAACAATAGATAGGGATCAGGAGCTGAACCGAGACTGTCACAAAATGAGCAATATAATTAACAAAGTATCTAATCAACAGGCCTGTTACGGATAATTAATTCTTCCAAGTTAATGTTTAAGAATCCCTGAATAAATGTTAGGAAGTTAAAATGTGATGCTTGGTGTGATAACTTTAGTTAAAAGTCTGTGAAATAAATTTGTGAATTTTAAGATTCAGGGAAATAAATGTACAAAGGACAGAGTTTGCAGCAATTTTTTTGTGAACTGTATTCCTGGTCTCTTGCATAATGTGATTCAGTTTCCACATCTTGGGAAGTGAATTCAACACCTTGACATTCTTTTAAGTAGAAAATAATGCTTTGTGTGTTAGCTGAATGTCTTTAAACATCCCAGTGTTTTGGTTATAAGCTGAAACTTGCAATCTAATTGGATATTTTGAATTTTATTTTCTTATTGCTCACGAATATTTGCTGCTTAGTGATTAGTCAGTTATATGCTGATTTCCAAGTAATTCTTAATGGCACACAAATGTGCTAGCTTTTTGGGTCTCTTGACTGGGTAGATATAAAATTTAGAACTGGAATTCCCAGTTAAATTCTCACTTTTAGGAAGTCTAAAAGTGGAAATTAGTTTTCTAAAAGGAAAATTAGTTTTCTAATATTCTAGTGAATACTCCTAACTTTTTCACCTATTACAGAAATCAATAGCTAAATTAGCCCAAATTTTATCTGTTCACAAAAGACCTGGTTGGAATTTTCTTCATTCCATATCTAAGTAGGACAGGCTTTCCTATGTTAATTTTTAGCTGAAGTAGTTTGGATACAATACAGACGTATTTTTTCATTTTGAGGAATGATTGTGCTATATACAGTCTGTGCTTTCTGTTCATGACCTAAGTAATTATAAAGTCAGTAGTAATCTGCTGCTTATTTTCCACTATTGGGAGTAAAAGATTGGATGGGTAGAGATTCTCAATCCTTTTGAACCTTGTCCTTGGACTAAAGTATTTTGCATCCTCTCTTACACTGTGAAAAAGTAAATATATTGTCTGACTCATCTAGGTAACAAAAAAGCCTCCAAATAGTACAAACAGTTCCCTTGCTTTCATCTTGCATTATTTTAACTATTTAAAATTCAGTACAATGGAAAAGGACTTAAAAGCACTTGGTATGAATAACTTAATGTAGATCTGAAAAACAACTACTGGGTGAAACTCAATTGACTCTGAATGTGGTCCATATACAAACTCCTGAACTCAAGCTGAATTCTCATGTGAGTATTAAATTGCAGTGCAGCCTTGGATTGACCCTTTAGGAAGAAAACAATACATAGAATAGTGTGTTTGATACCAAGAAGGCTCTATATTTAAGCATACAAGCTTTTGAACTTCATGAACAAAATGAAAGCAGAAAAGAAAAAGGCAGTTTAAAAGGTGAAGAGAGCATCTAGGAGAACAGAAAAAAATGCACCAAAGACATCTAATTTATCTAGGTATGTTATATCTCACCTTGAAGGTTGTCAGCAAATTACAAAAAAACACAGCTGAAGTATTTATTTGATAAAGACTATCTTAACCCTCAATTATCCTGATTAAAGATGTTAGATAGCTTCAGTGTTTGACACTTGCCTTTTTATAATCAGCAATACAAATATAAGACTGTTCTGTTCATTCCATCTTTAAATGTGCAAACAAAACCAAAATATTTATCCAAATATGCAAAAATCATCCTATTTATCCAAAATAAATCTGGATAAACCATTCTCCTAGAAGAAGCTAAGTAAATTTTCTTACTCTCTCTCTTCTAAATAATTTGTTTAGTTTCACTTAACTATGCTTACTTTCTTGAGGAAGTACAATGGCTTTCAAAATGTTTTCCTGAGACTACAGTTTAATGATACAAAGCACTTGGCAGCAATACTCCAGCTATAATTGTTCTTGACCACTTAGTCCCCAGTAGTGGTATATAATACCTCTCAGTTTGAGGATTTGATCTGGTTTTAAAAGCCTGCAAAAATGCAGGGGGTGGTGGAGAGGCAAAAACAAATGACCAGATGTGGGAGAGTGGGAAAGAGAACACTTGGGACTCACTGAAACCGATTTCATAGGAAAAAGTCTGTGCAACCATGCATCTGTAACAATATGAAAAGAATTTCATACTTTGGGCATTTAGGAACATCCTAACGTGTGGTTTTTGAATAATGAGCATCAGATCTAATTCATACAGGAAAGACTATCAATTGTGGGAATGGGCATTCAAGTGCATCATTCAACATTTACTGTACAGGAGTATTAATCTCTTCTGCTATGACACTTTATTTCTCTATTGGTAGAGGATAGCTTTATTTTAGGCTGTGATAGAATATCAACTATTGTTTTGGAGATGTCTAGTGTCACCACTGGCTGTCATTTGACTGATGTACAGGGACAAAACTTCTTGGGCATATGGATCTCACTGTTAAGAGGATTGGAAAGTACAGTTCATAGCATAGCAACATCTTATTGCTGTGTCTAGTGTGGGATTCAGCTCATGCTGTTTCTGTGGAGTCTTGAAAAAAATTAAAATCAAAACAAAGCTCTTACATGCTTCATTCATGGCAAAGGTTTTCTTTACCATTGTCCTTCACAGTCCATCAGCACTTGCATATTCTGTAAGGTCAATTTTTCATGTATTCTGAACAGGTATTGTAATTCATTGGAAAACAGAGTTAGAAGGAACACTTGACTGAGTGCTAAACTGTCCAAGACAGACAGGAAGAGAAAGATGTTTCCTTTATGAAGACTGAATTCAGCAATTTGAATTTTTGGCTGGAGGATGTAGTACAATTTGCATTACTGTTTTGGCTAATCTGCGTAACATAAACAGGTCTTTAAGAACATCAGCTGAGCTCAAATTTTTTCTTCTCATGGAAAACTTAACCAATGCTAATCTCTGGAATCATTTAAGTTCTGAAAGTTCACCAAAAAGGCTGAAACTTTCAAAGGTATAATACCTGAGCCAGAGTTGTGGAAGCAAGAAGCAGAAGGAAACATCTTTTCATGGTATAAGGAGATGGTAAGAAAAAACAGTCTAGGAGAAAATCCTGGTCCTGTTTTATCCACAGAAAACATGAGCCTTTGTCATGTATGGATACTATACAGTGTTAATAGGCATATATTTCTCCTGGAATTCCTTCTCAAGAGAAAAGGCCATCAGAAGGACAAAAAAATCTGAGTACAAAAGTGTACTTTGTGCTTTGTGTTTGTACATTAATGGCTGGATGGTGGAAGTTCATTGTGTGGCTACTGCAAGGAACAGAATGAAGGAGTAAACAGTGTGGTTTGAGCCAGCTGCACTGCAGGAGGAATTCTGGTTCTTTTTTATTCAGGTTCTTTTTATTTGTTACCTAAGTGAGATGTAGTGATCTGAATACTTTCAAGTGGATTTCATGCTGCCTGAGGAAGATCCCATTATGTTTAAAAGGACCTTTTTTCTGGTAAACCAAATATATGTGAGTTGAGCTTGACTGTAATTGGGCCTTAATTAGGCTTTTTATAGAAATTTTGTATTCATGCATTCCACACAGAAGTTTGAGAAGAGGGGTTTAATGTGTGGATAGGCATACAGACACCATTTCTGGTTTCTGGTACTTTCATGTAATTTCAGGAACTATAAAACTGCTTCTGTTGGAAGTCAGTATTTTATTTCTAGTGTAGTTCAAGTATGAAGTTGTGGAGCAAGAGCAGTTTCTACTAAAAGAGTCTAATGAAAGGGGAAAACACACAAAAGACTGGACAATTCTAAATCTTCTAGAATAAATTTTAAAAGGAAAGAGATGTTTTTGGAAAGGACTAAGATCTGTGATCTGCAGTCTTGAAGAAAAAAATCCAACCTAAGCAAAAAGCTTGAAGGTTTTTCAGCCTTTGCTGGCTGAGAGCATAAAAGCATGAGGGTTCAGGTGCAAAACGAATTACATCTGACAATTGCAAAGAAAAGCAGTAGATTACAAGGGGCAAAAGTATCTTAAAAGTACAAGGGAAAGTTACTAGTAAAACTTCCTCTAGTCCAAGTGAAATTTAGAATTCAATATAACTTCCTGTAAAAGTACTACTAATGGGAAACATAATATGCAGTTTTTCTTGGCTGACAGAGCAGAAAAGAAACTTAGAGAACTTATTCCTGTTGTTTTCTTAAAGGCTAATCTGGGAGAAGAAAGGGGTAAATGTTGAATATATTGACTGAGATATCTTGTAACCTGTGAATACAGCTCAATATACAGAACAATATGCCTTTTTTCACTTATCTTTGCACAAAAACTTTAATATTTGCTCTCTTATTTCCTTAATAAGGGTGACTGTTACAGCCTTAAAAGTTTCTGAATGAAATCATGTATTGGGTCTCTGTATCCTGTGGTCATCAGCTACGAGCCACTACTCATGTCAGGCTCTGACTACATTGTCCTGATGCAATTGGATTATAGCACCAGGTGGGAGGATCAGTTTTCACTGGAAAAAGAACAAACTACTCTAATGCACCAGGACAGAGGAGGGCTGAGCACAACAAATAAGTAGCTGTCCTTTGAAGCTTTTTTTCTTCCAGTGATTAAAGTCCCTGCCTGGGTGCTTATGCTATACTTAAAATGAAAGCCACCAGCTTTAAACAATTTCCTAATTTCTTCCTTCCTTCACCCTGCCACAAAGACACTCAATTTTCAATACACTATTTTAGAGAGGAAAATTTTAATAAGGTATAATTGCTATGTTACGCTGTTTAGAAAATCACTAAAATATATTCTGGATTAAAACAATATTAGTAAATATGCTGCTTAATTATTGAATAGAAATTAGAAAGGTCCTGCTGTTTTTCTGTCTTCTTGAAAGATTCTTGGAGATCTGTTAGGGATTATGCCTCCCTCTGAAACAATTATCACCAATTTGTAGTAACTTCAATCTGAGACATCATTAGTTACAAGGAGTAAATTAAAGTCCAGATCTGTTGTAAGGGGAAAAGCCAATTTCAGTCCTGAGTATTTTATTAATTGTCTAATAAAAAACCATCAAAGTCAGGGTTTTTTTCACTGGAGAGCTGCATGTCAGTAATGCAGCTATGCACGGACTGGAAGCCTTCTACAATTAGAGGCAAAGACTCATCCACTATACTACAGTATGCCCAGGAACACCTAGAAAGAAAAATATGCCTACAAAGCAAACTGCTCCCCCTCCCCTGCTTTCTGCCTGGAAATATTACTGCAGCAGCACACATGAGGTTATACTACTGTAATTATAGCAGGGCTTACTTGCAGCAGACTCCCACTAATGACTGTCAAATAGAGGCATGAATTAGATTCACGTCTGCCAAATCATGAGGGGAAAAAACTGAACATCAGCTGGTGCTGCTTTAGCTTTTAGACAGAGAGAATAATTTACAGTATGTTTACTACTCCACACAGGCACCACTAACCAAACTATGGCAATGCACAGAGGAGTACACCATTTGAACCTTTAAGAATCGTAACAGTTAGTGCAAGAAAGAAAATTACAAGGTCACATCATACTCTGATAAATCATCTGCATACTGTTAATTTGATATTCCTTATTTCCAGCTTTCAATTAATCCATGGTTTTTGAACACTTAGCCTGCTGCTTTGCTTCATTCAGTGATCTCTGCAGTAAACCCTAACCATCAGACACCAGAACTCTGCAATGACAGGAGCCAAGATTCTGGTTATCTGTTAGACTGAACAAAAAGAACTGTTGCTTAGTTTCACCAAATAACTAACACTTACTGAAGAGATCTTGAACTCATTAGGTGCTTTCTTGCACCCTTTACAATAAGACAAATATGCACTCAGAAAAACTGAACCCAGTATATCATAGTTAATTTTTTAGTATTTATACCTTTAACATATTCTATATTTCTATAAATTCAGATATTTTTACTACGGAATTTTATAGAAGTGTATCTGCTTGAAATCACTAAGCAGTTTTTAAAAACACCATATGACCAACTGCTTTATAATGCCATTTTTAACAGACTATGTCATAATAGGAAACTTCCTACAAAGAATTTTGCATTTAAGTAAAAACCTATAAAACTTCAAGTAACTTTCCTCAGGTAGCTTTGTCTCTTACATACCTGTAACATTTCTGGCCTAGCTAAATTGTTTTGGTGACAGCAATACAACAGCCTCTTCAAATGATGTATAATTTGTGGATTTATTGTGCAATTAGGAAGTGAAATGTTTCATTATATTTAAGTAATCTATTTAATCAGTCAATTTTTAGTCCATGTAATCACTTCTATTGAAATCAGTTGCATTTACTAATCAAGACTTTCAGCAGCAATGCATACACAGGTAACTCAGTCTTTAGATTTTCACTGAATGTGCAATATTGCATACACAAATATGACACCTGATTTATGCATTTTACAACACAGAATCAACACTTTATTAAAAGCTGCATATACAATCCATGTGCATAAAGTGGGTATCAGTCATACCATTTTGAATTTTAGCGTAACAAAATATTTGTTCCACAGTGGGTTTTTGAATATGAAAATCCTATTTGCTTTGAAAATAGTTCCTGCAAAAAGCCACACAACCCAGGTCCTGAAAAACATTCATGCCTATAAATTATATTCATTACTGGAAGAATTTTAATACAGTAGGCCAGCAATTATTTTCAATGCCTCTTAAAACTTGTACCAAAAAAATATACATTTTCCGTAAAATCAAAAAATAAAATATCTGAAAATGTTCTGTGATAAATCTAGAAAAAGGAATCCAGTATTAAAAGTTAAATTCTGCTTTCACATACACAATTTAAACTGATACCAATGCATAGTATCTGCACAGTTGTCAGAAGAATTTGACTCCATCTGCAAGATTAAAATGCAACAGCCATGAAAAGTATGCAAACTGTTTATTTCAAAAGTTTCACTTTCTCCTTTAGAACTCTAAATTTAGGATTGTTATTCACTTTCTTATTGAATATGACTAGGATCTCCTCTTCTGTTTTGTGATGTTCACCAGCTACTGCATAATATTGAGCTATCACCTGCACAAAGAGAAATGGTTTTTAGTCCATGAAGATGATTCCATTGTAACCAGTAATACATTTACATTACTGCATTAAAAGTGGCATGGAAGCTATTGTGCTATTTTTTTTGACTTTGCAGAACTAGCATTGAATTTCTTGTGTAATTCAGTAAGCAATAAAGAACCTGTCCTTCAACTGACATTCTGTTAATTGATATTCCATTAAAAAATGTTGAACTTTTTTGTTTATGCAAGCCAGAATTTTCTGAGCTTCAGCATTACACAAATAAATTCACAAGACCAAATGAAATTAAAAAAACCACGTTGTACAGTACCTTCTTTCTTAGTTTTTTAATTGAAATTTCATTGTCTGGAGCCTGTTTCAGAACTGCTTTGATGGTTCCCTTCCAGTTGAATTTACCTAGAAAATAATTAGGTGTACAACACTGTTAATAAATGGAAGTATTCTGCGTTGTCTTCTCTACTAGTAACCAGCCATCAATCTCCTAATTTTGGAATCATTTTGCCTACCACCACAGTTGTTGCCTTACTTGACCCTACAACAGGAGGATGTCTTAAGCATAAAGTCATCAGCTGTTCCTGAATATGTAATAGAATAGAGACAAAGAACTAACACAGTACTAGAATAGGGATCAGAATTGTTTTTACTTAACTTCTACACTTCAGCTATTAAGCTCTAAAATAACATAGGAATAGTTAAGATCCTCTCTCTTCACACTTAAAGCACAGGCCAAGAAATTTGACTATACTGTTGCAGGTTGAATATTTGCTAGTATACCACCTTCAGAGGTCATTAATTGGTGGTTTCCAAATAAATCATCTGTACGTTCAAACGTGGTCAGTGTGGCAGATGATAGGCAGAAGTAGGTTTATCTAAGCATAAACTAAGGTCTAATGTATCCTGAAGTCAGATTTCTGATTCACTGAGCAAAAATGAGGATATGAGAGATACCAACATTTCTAAGAGTTGTTACCCTTTTTGTTGTGTTGTCTAATGTGCAGGGCAGCAGGGAAGAGACCACTGTGGTGAAACCTCAGTGTCCAGTGGAACCAAGCATAGCCAAAGGCTGCCAGCACAGCACAAACAACAAATTAGAGAGTACTTTGAAACAGATGTGTATATGGACATACACACATTTCTGTATACGGAGGCACAATTTATTTCATGGCTTGCTACAGAAGCTGTATTTTTATCATGCATTAGGGTTTTCTGTGGAGCAGTTCTGTAACAATCTAAATCGTTCCTTTAAGAATACCTTTATCTGTTCCCACATTTTCTTCATTGTCATTGATGTTTTCTGTTTCCATATCCTCTGAAATGCTTTCAGTTTTCATTCTCTTTGTTTTGGTATGAGATTCCTCTAGAGATGGAATTGGATAAACATACACAAGAAAGATTTAAAATTAGAAGTTCTGACATTACGTAAGTTTTTTTTCTTGTAATAAGAGTTTATATTTGCAAAAGGGTTCCGATTTTATAAAAGAAATGTGCTATCATTGTTAAAAATAATCCAATTTGAATATCTAATGCTCTACTTTAAAATTCTACTTCGGTAGTTTATTCAGCTTTGGAATTAAGAAAAAGTATCTTCAAAACAAAAAAGAATATAAGTTGTATGATGGATACCTTCTATATGTTTATGTTTGCGTTTCTTTAAGCAAACTTTTTTTGTTTCCTCTTCTGGTTCACTGTGATTGCCATTTCCATTTATTTCAAATTCATCCTCCACGCTCTCTTTTCCTTTTTTGGACTTTTTACTCTTTTTTACTTCTGCCTGGTTTTCTAATTTCAAATGTTTTTTCTCCTTCTTTTTGTTCTTTTGCCTCTCTTCTTTTCGTTCTCTCTTACTCTTTTTTCTTTCTGTAATTCCATTTTCTTCTCCTTTTGCATTTTCCCCAGTTTCAGCAGACTGCTGCTCTTTCTTCTGTTGTAGTTTGTCTTGTTCTTTTTCATTTGAAATCTTTTGTTGAAAGAAAGATTATTACATTTATTACATGCATTTTTTGACATTGCAATGTTGCTCTACTAGATAACTGGTAACTGTTCAAAACACTGATATCCTGAAATCAATTAAATTGCTCACATGTGATGTCACCAGTTACCTGAGAAGCAGCACTAGTAAAATAATGTGCCTGATTCTTCTTATTAACACCACAGAAGAAATGTTATCTCACAACATATGCAAATGCCTAGTTGAAGTAATTGTCTATTGTGTTTTAAGTTACTTGCTAAATTTAATTAAGGAAGTGACAACTCTTTAATTTACACAAAGGAAAGTACAGCACATTACAGCAAGATGCAGAACTTATTCCCAAATACACAGCCCTTCAGTAATAATCTCTTTTGCTATCCACTTCCCTGTCTTGGATGTGTCTGTGACAACAAACCATTACAGCATGATGCTAAGAACGGCACTCCTGGTTGATTTAATTGTACTTTTTGCAACATATTTGGTTTTCTTTTAATGTTCCTGTGCTTATAATGATTTTTTTGTAGAATAATTAATATATTAATGAAAAATTTAGTGTTCAATTTAAGCTTTAATTTTAGTAATTACAAGTGGAATACAATTACTGAAATGTTAGAGTAGCTATTTAGAAAGAATACATCTTTATGCAAGCAATTTAACACCAACATGTTTTTATAAAGAGTTATTTTAATTAAATTTGAATTCTACTGAAGAATTTCCATTCAAGGTACTTGAATTCAAGAACTTCGAGGTATGTATTACAAATCATATATTAAGATCTTTTTAAGAGTTCTTAAAGGTGAGTTGAAATGCTGTGTTATATATTTTACTTCAATGCTATGCTCTATGGACATTGTAATGGTTTAAATTTGTGTTTAAATGAAAGGTTTTCAGATTGAAGACTTTCTTAAAAATTAGTTTATGTCAAGGGAGAACTGCTTATGACTTCAGTGAAGTTGTATCAACTCAGTATCAAGGCTCCAGAAAAACAGTGTACTTCACTGTGCAGCGTTTATGTTATGTTCCTATCCTTTAGTAAATGTGTTTCTTTCTTTCATGGCTCTTATATTTGGATTCCTCAGAAAAACTGCAAATAAACTTAACTGGAATCACCAAATCAGAAACACACTCCACTCTTCCTCAAAAGAATGTGGGGGAAAAGGGGGAAGGGCATCTTTACATCAACTGAGAAAAGAGCTTCTCCAACAGCTTTTGAGTAGCAGCAATACATACACAAAAAGAAACAAAACAACACCCTGGCAAAACACACTAAACTAGTAATGAAGTGCCAAAGAATTAGGCACTAACAAAAGGCCAGAGTGAATTCACAATTTGGACAAAGAAATGGGTGGAACTTGCACTAAAAACTGGAGGATCCTTCTCCCCACTAATGAAATAGGTAAACTATGTGCTTGTTAATGTCTCACTCCAATACACATAAATATGAGATCAATAAACCCTGAAAGATGTCTTATTCCATCTTAGTGTGTACTAAAAGATTGGAACAACGATAAAGGCAGTGCTTTGTCCTTTTTTTATGTACTTGTAGCATAAATTAGCCTTCTAATTATCATGGCACAATCATGTCAGCATGTCCAAGTTTTCAATCACAACCTCCACAGTATGAACAACTACTTCAGCAACAGTTTTGTGTTCCACAAATAAACAATTTAGTGAAGAAATGTTACATCATAATCTATTGGAACTATAGGAGATAATGTTTCCACTAACATCTACAAAGGGAATCTGAAAGGTTTTCCTTCAAACATTTTGAAATGCATTCCCATTTTATAATGTACCTCCACAGGTAAACTTACATTTCTGGTTGCTTCTGAGAAAACATCCCACACCTGATCTTGCAAACTGTTGTCATTAATTCTCAAACTGTTCTTGATCCAATTCTGTGCAGAGAAAAAACAGCAACTGCAAACATGCACTGGTTTTCTTTCTTCATTACCATATAATTGGTTCTTGTTTTTTACTTTTCTTTTTAGACTCTAATCACTGCTTTTGACTAAGATCTGGTTAGAGGTTACTCCTAGCAATCTATCAAGCCTCTCTGCTAGATTGTTTCACATAATGTCTAGGTACTGTTAGGAGGCCACATCATGTATCTCAATTGCCTCACCAACAGCTACCCCCAAATGGTAAATATATACAAAATATAATCCTCAAGCTTTTGACACAACTGGCTATATTAAGGTCCTATCAAATCTTCTGACTGTTTCCATGAGTTGAAACATTAATCATCTGATCTTATTTATTTGTGTACTGGACATATGGTCATGCTCCTAAATGAATACCTTAGTTCATTACAGGAGAGTATAATTTAAGCAAATATCTCAATGCAAACATTTGAAAGTTGTTTGGGTTATTGCAGGTGTTCCTGGTGAAAATGAAAATATAGCAGTAAATTATGCTGTTCACACTATCTGCAAGAGATCAACTTTTAGAAATGTGGAATTCAGTGTTAAATGTAATGTAAGGATTTTTTCATTGCAATGAAAACTCCAGGAAAGGTGCATTAGTAAATTGGAACAATTAACTGCAAAAACTTTTTATCTTCTACTGCAATGTATCCTATAAAAAAGAGAGGCTTCTGGAAAATACCATTTTTCCTGCTCAGAACATTAGTCCCATAGGAAAATATTCTAACCTTCAGCTTGCTAGCAGCAATTTCACCACAGCTCTATTAAGTTCTATTTGAATACTTTGGAAACAAGCCTGATCTTCTCTCAGCCTCACAATCTGAGGCACAGAATAGAGAACAGGGGAAAAAAGGCCAGATAGTGAGTAATTCTTTACTTTTAATGAAAATCTTTACACACAGTAAATTCTCCACATCTGTAATTTACTTTAGTGAAGCATGCAGAGGGGGACATTCTGTCAGAATACTGAGTAACAAGAAAAATCTCAAAACAGTATCTTGCCTTCAGGAAAAAACAAAGCCAAAGAAAGAAGAAATCTTTAAAAGCATGCGCAAGAATTTGGACATTCATATAGTCAAAAAGGAAAGGTATTGAAAACAGAACAAACTTACATATGGAGATTAAGCTTAAAAGGCAAGTCTCTGGCTTAATACCTAATTCAACTGGTAGAACAAGAGTCCTTTTAAGCAAATAAAGGTATTTTACAACCACTGCCTATTTGAAATTCAGTTATTACACAATCTATACAAATACCCAAATAAGCAATTTGTCCCACCTTTGTTAAAAGAGAGTGGCATTCCCTAAAACAGTCTATTTTCATGCTCGCTGCATGGATGTCTGCAAATCTCTATTAAAACATACCTGAAACTTGACTTTTTTCCTTGGAATGTTATCAAAGGCACGCATTTGCTCCAGGATGCTCCGCACTTTAGGGCTTATGCTGGGCTTCTTCATAACTTCATGAATTTTCTGAATAAAGAAAACAGAATTAAATCAGCAAAGCAGCATAATCAAATGGTACATGTCAGGTGTGCAAGTCTGAAATATACTGGGCAGAAATCACCCAGCACCCACAGCTGGTATAGTCTGCTCATAGGAAGTGTTCAAAAATGTAAGCAAAAACCTGACCTTTGGTTCTATCATAGCTCGTTAGGTGTGTCAAAGCTTTCCACATAAACATTTATACCTGTGTAGTAAGCACAGGCAAGCAGGACTGCTCACCAGTGCTTTCTGTTGATTAAGTCACAAACTGCAATATAAACATTTCAAACTAAAGTAACTGTGTCACAGAAGGGATTCTTACAGAATCCCTTACAGAGAGGCAACTTTTTGGTTTTGGACTTAATTACGAAAAGGCTTACTTTTGATGCTACAGCTGATATGCATTTCTTCTGGCAGCAGTGCCAGCTTCAACAAGCATTTATCCCTATATGACAGCTCTGGATATTCCTATGCTGTGGGTGTCAGCACAAGAGAAGAGAGAGATTAGACCAGGGTCTCATGGCAGTTCCTGGAACAGCACTGCTGCTTGTCCAGGGAAAAAGGCTCTGGGATTCCCAGTATTTAGAGACTGCAGCCACTGGCCACTGTAGAGCCTTCCTGTACTTCTGAAAATCTGATGATTGAAAGGCTTTGTGAATATGTTAAGACTATCAGAAAAAGGAGTCTGGTAATAGTCCCTCTACATAGGAATTACTTACTATTGAGGCTACCCAAGTTCATAAGCAACAGCAATCACATCATGCTGCCTTTTACAAATGTCCTCAAACAGTGTTCAATCTCAACAAGAGCACTCACCTCTTACTTTAATGGTATTCATCATATGTTTCAAGTATGCATGCAGCTTAGCAGCTTGTTAGGATGTGTTCTACACAATAGAAATCAACAATTCCAGGCATAAATGTGACCTAACTTATTACTAACGGGGTTTTAAAGATGTGTTTGAGGTCCTTCCAAAAATCTTTGAAGAACAGCCACAAAAGGGTAGGTTCTTGTGTGAGACAGAAAGGGTAGGAATTATTTCTATCCATGCTGGAGCTTCTCCTGTTCAACATATTTACAAAATATCTGACAAGAGGACAGAAAACTTTCACAGTGAGATGAAGCTATTCAGGATGAGGACTATAAGAATTCCAGAAAGATCTTAAGAAAATGAGTGACTAGGTATTAAAAAGGGGAAATATATTCAACACAAATTCACATAAACAAGAAGAAAAGGAAAAGCAATCCTAATTTCACATCTGAAATGGCAGGGTTTAGTTGACCATTGGAAATCAGATAAAAGATCTCAGGTTTAAAATGGCCAATTCCATGAAAATGCCAGCACAATGATCAGCAGCAGTGAAAAAAAAACAAACACCCAAAAGTAGATTAACTGACAAAAAAAGTTAGGAATAAAGGACATAGAAAACATAATTATGACATGAGGTAATTCTATAGTGCATTCCTATCTTGAACAGCATTTTACAAGCATACAGTACACTGGGAAGATTTTAGAAGACCAACGATAAAATTTACATATAAAAAACAACTGAGCAGGATAGGATTTTTGATCCTTGAACAATTATGAGATGGGGAGGGATGCCTTACAGAGGTCTATAAAAGCATAAATGGCATGAAAAGGATGGCCAACTACCAATGTTCCCTTGTATGCAGTTGGGAACATTACTAAATCAAACCAGTAAGAGATAGATTCAAAACAAAAGACACATTTCTTACCAGGATAAACACAGACCTACGAAAGAAAAGCCAGAAGACAGTTGGGGTAAAAATAGATCTCTGGCTTGAGCCAGTATAAGCTTTTTTCTTTCTTTGATAATTACAGACAATAATTACTGTAGGTTTATACAGTACAAACCATACCTGAATCCACTCCTGCTGTTTAGCATCTCCTTTGTTAGTTTTGGCTTCAAAGCCTTTCCCACCATATTTCTGGTCTTCACTTACACACTTCACATGTTCCTTATAGTCATCACCCCTGAACATAAGAGATTTTTAACCACAGGTCACTGAAATGCTTTAGTCTTCAAACTATGCAACACTTAGCTAACCAACAAGCTGAAGTAATAGATGATATAAATGAATGGATCATTTAAATCTTATTACTGGCAACACTTAAAATTATTAAAATGTGATGTGCTTAAAGTACATGCCTGTAAGACCACAGTCAGCTTTCAGTGAAAATTTCTGACTTGCATCTCTTGTACTTGTGACAAGAGTGAGCAAGTGAGTCTGCAGAGTGAGCAAGGCTATTTCCCATCCTTCACTTACCAGAAATCCTTGCCACAATCCATGCAAGACAGGCATTGACAGTTTCTGCAGATGTTCACATGCTTTTCAACCTGAGCTTTCTTCACAGCCTCTCCACACGAACTGCATGTGAAAACGACCATGTTGGCAAGCAGTCAGGAGACTCTTCCTTCCCACCGAAGTGCAACTCTAGGAAGACAAGAAGAAGATCTTAATTTACAGCTTGAAAGAAACACTTGCACAGCCGAAGCGAAACGCACCAGCTCACCCGCCGACCGACAGAGCGAGCAGCCCCGTGCTGCACGTGCAGGAGCTCGCTTACCTGATGCCCTCCTTGAGCGCAGGGGAGGGAGATCGGTACACCGGCAACCCCTGCATCCGCCACCACATCAGGGACCAGTAACTCCCAACCCAGGAACCAGTAACCCCCGTACCCATCACCCAAACTGGAGAACCAGCAACCCCCCCTACGCACCCATCAACGCAGCTGGAGAACCAGTAACCCCCGCACCCGCCATCCCAATCTCGGAACCGGTGACCCCCCCCATACCCATCAGCCCAGCGGACAAACCAGCAACCCCTGTACCCGCCACCCCACCCCCGGAACCGCTGACCCCCGTACCGCCGCAGGCCGATATGCCGCGCAGGCGGCGTTCGCCGTTT